>DVQP01000814.1:0-19204 GCA_018231745.1 Danaus eresimus | reverse complement strand
ATTTTAAATAGATGTTATAGACTTATAATAACAATAAATTCAATAATTGAATATGTCAAAGATTATGTATTTGTAGAGTTTTAAAAATAAATATCAAGCGTGCCTGTCACGTGAGTTTTTATATACGAATAATTGGAAGTAAGCTAAGTGACACATGCTTTTGATGTTATATTTATGTTTTATGGATTAATGACGAGGAGTGAACACGCTAAACATTACTTAATACACGTTTTAAACAATGTGTGAAAGTCTGCTAAAAAGGTAAGGAGCGTGTTACGGAAAGAGAGTTAAAAAGTCGCTTGCACGCGAGCGTTGGTTACATCCTGTTTTACTTTATTTTTAAGACATGACTTTTAAAAGTAGTAAAAAGCCTTTTAAAGTATATTATCATACTGCTATGGCGGGGATTATGACGAATAGCACACAGAGCGTTACGTTGATTAGTTTGTGCATATGACTCAGTTTGAAAGAAATGTCACAATAACAAATTTATATGCAAGAAAATAATATCAACTTTTCTTTTAACATAATTATATCATTAATTTTATACGCCAAATAGAAGTGGCTATTTAAAGAATAATTTATTCAAACTGTTAATTTTATATTACATTCATTTGAATTATACGTTTTACTAAATTCAGAATAATTCGTTACTTGAATCTATTTTGCATCTAATTATTTGGAGTAATAATGAGTTAGGATTAAAAAATATAACACAAAGGCATAGGATAACAAGCTTTATCTTATTTAAGAAAACATTTTAACTCTGGACTATAATATATTATCATAATATTAATACGCCAAGAGAAGACTTTGTATCCTCTTTTAAGAGGAACGAACGTGAAAGTTAACATAGTCAAAGTATATACGGAGACGTGCACAAAGCTATTTCTTTATATAAAAATGTATTAGAAATACATTAAATTACTTTAACTGTATATAGATAACTATCATGACTGACACTAGTTTAACTATCTGTAAATTTACAAGTAAAAGACAAATGATGAAGAACTACCAAAAGATTATTTAATAATTACTTGGTAGTTTTTAGGCTCTGGTCACCAACTAAGCCAGAGCTTTAAAATATAGCTATGACATAACGGGATGAAGTTATAATTTGTTATTCATCGTGTGACACAGTCGAAGGTCCACACTGATCCCTAACAAGTGGGATCATTAGTGAAGCCTTGGGGCTGGGAGGTAGGGGGAGGAGGAGGAGGCAATTGATAGGGGAGCGTCCTGCGGTGAGCTTATGGGGAAAACTTTGTGCGTAAACCCTCCGCAACCTCCGCTTTCCGTTCTACTGTCATGTTAAGTTGATGGAGTCATAGATGGCAGAATTATTTTCTCTGAACTATGCTCCTGATTCCGTAATAATATTGCTGCAAACTGAGATATCATAGATACAATAAGTAATCCAACGCATGCAATAAATACACATACATTTTAATATTTATCGTATAATGAAAGTAAATATTTTGCTAGTAGTCAATAAAGTAATCTCAAAATCCAATATAAGCTATTTATGAAATTAAATTAATATATCCATAATAACTTCAGAAGTTCAATGAACAGGAAAATGTTCAGAATTTAAAGGGCTTTATTAAATCTCACAGAATACATTTTCTGTCGGTATATAAATAAAAACGGATCTTTTGTAAATAGCGATATAATTTTTGATTTTAATGTTTTATTTTTGTCTATAAACATTGAATGAGTACACAATTGGAAGAAATTAAAATACTTGACCCTCATTTAATAAAGATTTGCCAGAAACAAAAAGACCCTTTATTTAAGTAAGCTTCAAGGTACTTAAGAGAACTGATTGTACTAAATTTTGATAAACTTTTTATACATAATTGGAGGACTGTATACCTGGTATTAAGAAATATGTAATTTGATAGAAAAGATAAAAATATATGTATTTTAATTTTCGAGAAATGCTTAATCTTTATAAGTGTTCTCCGAAAAGTTTCCAATACGAGCTATATACCTTTGGCATCAATTAATAGTTGCAGCTCTTAATACAACTTCGATATGTGGTTCGTCTGGTATTCAAATTAGGCCTTTTAGGTAACCGACATTACCTACTAGGTCCGCTAATGTGATTAGTCTAGCCGCATGGTACTTGCAGAGCTTTGGGGCTCCCCATTAATGTTTTAATATTTAGAAAATCCCTTCCTTTACCCACGTTATAAACATTTAAAGCAAACTATTATTATGAAATAAATGTAATATTCCAATGTATTTCAGGGTATAAACAAGAGCAGGGACCACTTCTATCAATATTCTTTGTTGTAAAACTTGTAAAAATAAAGTATTTTCTTAATGTGGCAAAGTTAGTGAGAGAGTTTATTAAGATTATAGAAATTATGAAAACAGTTCATGCAAGTGGAACAATCTGGCTGTAAATAATTAGATTAGTTGGTGGAATACGTATGTGCACATTCTTCTGAAGCGACTTGTTCTCTCGTCTAAGTTATTCGTGCATTTGCATTTTAGTCCCATGTGTTATCAAACACCGTTGTCATTTTAAAGTTTTCAGTATTATTTACATTTCAAGTTGTTTTGCTGTTGCTGTAACAAACAAACATAATAAACTTTTTTATAATTAAAAAAATATATGTTTAATATTCAGAATATTAATCTACCTCCATTGAAGACCGTCGTGGTACTAATTTGATAAGATTTTATATCTTTATATATTATCTTTAGTAATAATGGAATTATTAAAACTAACAAAAAGGAAAAGATTTTACTAAAACAGAAAATCATTAATAAGATGAATGTCGTAGATTAATTGTATAATTTATTTTATTAAAATAAACCTTATTTATGTATAGTGATATAAGTATAACATTAATGTTAAAGTTTACATACAAAGAAATATAGATGTAAGAAAGAGATAGCAACATTTATTTCAGTTTCAAATGAAACATTTCACTTTGATTTTATTATTTGTATTCATAATATCTTTCCATTAGGGAGGAATATTAAAAGGAAAACAAGATCATGTATATTGATAGTTGTGGTTGGAAGCTGGCTGTATTCTCCATTTCATTTCGTATTTTTCTTATATAAGCGGTATCGTTGGTGTTATTAGAAAGCAAGCCCAGTAAGTACGCAATATCTCGACGAAGCAAGGATCCCGAAGCGAAGCCGTTATTGCATGGAAATTCTTCGACGTGCAACTTCATTGAGCGACTCTTTTGTATAAAGGTTTCATCGTAAGCTCGGATTATTGTTTTTCAAAAGAAGCAGCTCATATTACCATCCTAAATTATAATAATATGGCTCATCTGTTACGTTGGGTTCCAATAATATTGTTTTTCGTTGTAATAGTAAAGTAGCGATGTTATTTTTATTGAATTATGAGAGCGAGTTTTATAATAATCAATAATAAACATGTCCCATATACATAGGTTAGCGAGCGTCAGCTTGACGAAAATTATTATAAATGTTCCCTTAGTGACAGGTGGCTTCGAGATGGCTGGCGGCGTACGTTTTATCGACATTATTGATACATTATAAAGTCATGACTATGTGCCGCAGGTAAATAATAAAATGATATGCGAGGGTGACATTCCCCTGGCCGGTCAAATAAACGTTGAATATGTGAATGAAGTACGGAAAGTTATTTGGAAATTTTTAATAATGTATATCGACAAGGTAGCCGTTTAACATAGACTTTGTGAAAGGCGACTACAACAGAGCATAAGACATATTTTATTTATTTTTTTAAGCAAACATTTTATAAAAAAATTAAGAAACTATTGAGTGTATACGTAGTTATAAATGAATTAATAAAATTGAATACACTAATTTACCGTTTGCAGTCAACATTTGTATGTAAGAGTCTCTTTAGAATAATATTTAAATTCCTTCACAGTTCCATTGATTTGAAATAAGAGAAACCTTATATAATAAGTTACAATTAAAATTAACTGAAAAGATTAATGTTAATTTGTATTCGACGTATTATCACGAAAATGTTATCTCATTACACGATTTAAATTTTCGAAACGAATTTCCATGAGGGCGTTTACAAATGCGACCACATGTAATTGTGGTGTTATTGCACTTCAGAGATGCGGGTCGTTATCGTTTGAACTAATAGATAATTCACCTAAACCGACCTCACTTAGTAATAATTGGAATGAGGAAAGTAATGAAATACTTTATGGGGTAAATAAATAAATATGTAAACGATAATAGGACTAAAGAAAGGACTAAAGATTAAGAGATATATAATATTTTTTTCATCAACATTATGTTGAACCAAAACACCCCTTAAGCTATTCAAATATAAACTTTTCACAAAGAATAACTCTAACTCTAAGTGTATAAATATCTAAAATAATTCTCTTTATCATTCAAAAATAATTCATCTACTTAACTTTTTTCTTTTATGTTAAATTCTTTGAAGTCGGGGAAAGCTCCCAAAAAGTAATTTTATTAATTACGAGTCAGGAATTCAACAAAGTTCCCAAGCCCGAGGTCCTTTTCTTTTGCAGAGCGATCCATTATCTTATGAAGATTTAGAAATTCCTGCGGTATACGACGCCGTCTTAGAACAACGGATGTTCTACCGGATAAAAAGGTCTCGGGTACATTCACGTCTGTAGATTTTAATTAAACTGCATTATTTTACGCGGAGTGTTTTATATTTTAATCCTATTATTAAAAGAGTTTCATCAGGTTTCAGAAATATGTATTTCTATGAAAGTAGTAATGTAACTTGTTATGTGAATATTTATTGAGGTGCAAGTTGCTATTGTCGCGTTTTATATAACCAGCCTCTCGGCGGTCACGGCTCAATTGTTAAATTAATTACTTATCAAAAAGTGAATAAACATGTTGCGGGTCCAACTTCAACAAAGGATAGGACGGTCGCAAATTCATTATCCCTATTATGAAGGCTGAGCAAGTTTAACGTGGTCTTGAGCGTTCAAGCGGTTGCTTCGTAAGAAAACAAAAGGGCGGACGGCTTGCTGCCCTACGGCCATTTTCTCTGTAAATGTTGCAGTACTTCCCTTTGTCGTTTTGTTCGTTGGGAGGTCATGGAGGGTTACAACAACCTCATCTACCCTCTTTCAGTAAACGCTCGCAGTTGACTCCGTGTAACCGCAAGGTAGCTTTAACGGGTCATTAACATTGACGCTTTCAGTTATTAGCAAAATTAAAATGTTAAATACAATTCAATCATTAAGTACGTTTATGCTATTTAAAAATATAGACTTATAACTTGTTAATTAGTTATTAGTGGAATATCGTTCAGCTCGAGATGTCTGATATAAAAATAATATAATGTATTATCTAATTATAGCGTTACCTGGATAAAACAATAATTAGTCAGGGAAGTGAGTTTTTAAGTATTTAAAAAGAAAAAAATCTACAAACACACACACACACACATATATATAAATAATATATTTTATAATATGAGTAGTTGCTTGGGAGTACGTAAACTTACTTCTGTCACTCCAAAATAAGTCTATGAAGTCGTCTCGTCCAATACTAAAAGAATAATAACATGATAACTTCATTTTAATCTTAACAACTTTATTATTTCACACGGGATTGCTTTCGAAACTATGAATGATAGCAAAACACTATCCAAACGACCGGATGAAGGTAAATTAATTTAAATCCGAGTGCTGCCTATGATAACAAGTAAGTAATGTTATCGGAGTGTCTAATTGGTTATTCTGTTTAGTTACCCAGCGGGGAATTTGAATATTTCACAAGATTGCCCGACGGACTGCGTTGGGATACAGTACCGTACATATTTAATTATATCCTGTATAATTGAAGTTTAATCTATTACGCATCAAGTGTTTTCAATTGCTGGATCCTGTTTCGGTAATTGGGTTACTGACCTATATTGAAGATCTCATCTTTATGAAATAAGGTCTTGTGAAATTAACCATATCATAATAAGTATAACAGCATTAGAGAATTATAAGGTATTTAATTTATATGTACATGATTTTTATAAATAATCTAAATTACTGTCCAAATAGTAGCCTATTAATACTGTAGTTTTTGTATCATGCACTAATTAATAATTCTATACATATTGAGATGTGTATAATGTAAGTCAAACCTTCAGTGAAAAGAAAACAAAATAATAAAGAAACAGACACAAAATATGTTTTAGTGTAAAGGAAAATCCTTTTTCTCTTTATCTTTACATCATACTTTGAAGGTATATTTAAACCATATTACATGAATTTTGTCACAAACCCGTTAGACGTGGCAATACAATTAAATAAAGACAAAAAATATTTCTGGTAGGTAAATTTTGTTATCACAACAATATGTTGCGAGTAGTTTCTTTAATTACAATTTGTTAAAACAACCTTGTATTCAGATCCATTTAAAAATGAACAAAAACTTATATTAAGCCACCTTCTGATGAAACCCCACCAATTAATTAGCGCACATTTTAAATTTCTAGACATTTTTGTGTACACTTTTTATTAACAATGTACATTTAAAAAGAAACCTTTGTTTGAATGCTGTTTTCATCTCTTAAAGAGAAGTAAAATTATCTCTCGTCTTATGTACGCCTGCCCGAAATATATATTAATTTGTCACTTACTTTAAAATATTTTAGAGTTAATGTAATTTTCACGTACAAATGCTCTTATATGTATAAAAAATATCAATTTCAAAATACTTATGATGTTTTGAAGGATTACAAATACAAACAGCTTCCTTATTTATACATTGGATACCAGATTGATGACGTATTATGTTTGTTCAATCATATTAAAGAAACAGACAGTAAAGGAAAATCAGAAATTGAATGGCACAGCTGGAATATTCGAAGAAAATTTCATTAATCCCCATAGGTTTGCAAAAGCGGTACGCACGTGTCTAGGATTACTCGTAATTGATGGGTTCCGATGTAATCTCTGCACTTTGCTGGAGCCGTGCGCTCGCATTCATAAACAAATACATTCTCAATTTATACAATTAATGCTCTGTTTGAATGTTTGATTTTCATAGTTTTATATTGTCTAAACGAATATAAAATGAATTTCTTTTGTGAATTTATTATGACGTTTGAGGAATTCGAATAAAAATAACGAAATTAAATAGATTTATACTTGCGTTACCGAGATGTATTTGCAACATAAAGGAGATTTGCGGCTTTATAGCGAACAATTCGCGTGACTTTCTTATCTTCAGATATTTAAATTAGAACGTGAACCTTAAAATAGTTGAAATTAAATGGAGCTTGTAGATTAAGTGTTGTTATCACGCAATTCAAGGGAAATAGCTATAAGTGGTTTTGCTACGCAATCCCGCATTTAGTTCACCTTCACTTGTTGACACTATTACAATAGCTTTTAATTAGTTGATACGACTATTATTATAATATAAATTATAGTAAATATCGATATAATCTAATTTTGCTAATCTTTATAAATGTATTTTTTTTTTGCATTTATTGCATGCGCAAAAATTTACATTCAAATTAATTTCAAATACAAATAAGCTTACTTCATTAAAATGAGATCTGATATGAGAACATTCCCTCTTTAATTTTATATATGAAAAATATTATTAAAAAAAATCTAAATATAAACCTAAACATACTAAAAATCTCAATATATTTTTGTTGTTTGAATATTGTTCAGATAATATTTGGTAAGACCTTCATTCTTCCTTAAAGTCATCAGCACCTGTAATGTCAACTTAATTAATGTATGACAATTAAATAAAAAAAAAACATTCACTTTTTGTCAGAATTTTTAACACAGAAATAATCGTTGTTTAATGAATTGTTCATTCGTTTATTTATAATACAATATACTACTGTTATGAAAATATTTACTAAGACAGTGGACAAAGAGGCGCGAGGATCGCTCTCAAGGGAAAACAGGGAGACGATTGAATGTGAAAATTTAATTCTCATTTTCTATCGAGGGAGCAAAAGTATCTGTTATTATTTTTCCTCGACAGTTTTAAACACATATTTTAGAGTTAACAATCGTAAAACTTTATATGCAAGCGTTTTCAAAACTTTGTTTGTCTTTATTTTATTCACAATATGGGTTAGAGTCTGAAATTTTATAATTTTTCTTAAATGCACTGAAAACGTATAAAATATATTTAGAACAGTGTTTAATCAGAGTTTAATTTTTGATCTCAAAAGTACCTGCGACTTGATAAGCTGAATTTTCCTTCGGGTTCTCTCTTATAAATTAACTATTAAGTTGTAAGTATTTTTGATTAGGCCATGGGTAGCCAGTGGTACAGCGCTTAAAGGGTGGACCGAGACCCCAAACCATACAGGCGCTGCACTACGTTGAACGTTCACAGATTGATACAGGACAAAATACCAAACAGATATATGTATTTGGGAGGATTATTGAACAGTAGAAAGTGCAAACATTATTGTTGTGTACCGTCTAGACGTTAAAGCTTAAGCTAAAGCTTTAGCTTACATAAAAAAATACGCCAAGTCGTTTTTACAGAAAAAATAAGCTGAGATATGTTATGTGTCAAATATTTTCAAATCCTTCGATATAAAAGACAAACCTGAACTTATGCTAACTACTATATTCTATTATAATATTTATAATTTAATATCAGAGCGTAGACTTCAGTAAATATAATACATAATTAAATCGATGGCTATATCTGAGCATCGGAGCCTGCCCATAACTCATACAAAATGTTCTAAGGTAGCTTGCGGTCGGTTTTAAAACCGCAAAATCCAACGAAACAGAATAGTTGTCCTTCATTTACTTATATTTATTATCTTCGTCCCTGGATACCACCTGGGTGATAAAGTTCGCTCGTTTGTTTAAGCTATCTTTATAGTTACTCAATTTCTTACCCCGTTTGCTTTTGTTTTTATAACAAAGACATATTTTGTACGTTTGAAGATTTACATTTTTAAAGTAATTCATTTTGTACATTTAAGTTGATTTGTACAATGTTTTATGGAGGAGTATAAGATATTAGCTATATTATTAAACTGTACATAAAACTAGAAATTCACTTATTATATGTTATAAAAGTACATTTATGAGTGATGTCCAGTGCAAAGCCTTGTGAGATATGAATCATTAGCATTTTACGTTTAATAAATATGTATATATGCTTAAAATATATATTATTCACTAGTAGATCTGATTTAAAAACAGCAATTTAAAAGAACTTTGGCATTCTTAATGTCTTTAGAGTTTGAGTTATTTGTTTCATAAAATATCATTTTTTATTACAATGTATTTAAGCGTATTCATACTTGGAATTTATATTTTCAGAAATAGCTTTTAGATAAACGGAATAATCTTGAAAGTTATGAGTGTTTAACACAGTTAAGTGTGCTTTTAGAATCAAATAGTACAAAAGTAATAAAATTACCGCGCAGTTACCGAAGCTTAACCCTCGCGGAATCTACTATTATATACGGTTGAGTGTAGTGCGTTTTTGAGGTTACTCTAGTTGCTAATTGAGTTTGCAGATTCGTTGAGCAAGGTGCTTACTTTCATATTACGCCGCTGGCAACATACCAGCTGTAACTTTCATTAATGTAATATTCAAAACCTATAATAATACTCAAAGTAATTATGTTCTGAGTAAAGTTTCTAAATTGCTTGCATAATATTTTCGGAATACACATTTAAGTGTAAAACGGTTGGACTGTCGTTTGTTTAGCGTATTATATGAGATCCGTAGTCTGGAATGTTGGAATATATTGAATTAGAAGCTGAATTATTCTGTGCGAGAAGTCGCAGACTAAGAAAACACGAATTGTCTTTTGTACGTAATAAGTTTTGATTTTTTTATTCTCGATATTTAAAATTTAGATGTAAAAAAGTTCAAATTCTTTTTATGAATAAAAAATCGGGACGAAATATAAGTTTGTCCCAAAAAGTTGTTTCTTATTTTACAACCAAAATTATACAGAAGGAGTCGAAAGAATATGTTTATAGCCAGATTTTTTCTTAGGCTTTGGGATAGACGGTTTATTCTCTGAATTTCGAATAGACTTTGTTTCGAATCTAAGTTGTAAAGAATAAAACGATAAACATAATATTATTCTTTTGATTTCTTTTTCTCAGTGGTCTTCAAATTTATTTTTTTTGTATTTATACTGTTTAAATTCGTATTAGAATTTTTTGGTTACCTTAATATTGAAATCAGTAAATTTTATTTAAAATTATCCTTGCTACTGAATAATAATTATAATTGAAAGCCATATAAATTATATATTGCATTTTTGATATTTCAACTGAGGGAAATATTTTTTGATTGGATGGTTAAAACGAAAATATGATAGACATTTTTTTCACACCGTGTTTAATGTGAAATATAAATTTTAAACATTTCTAAAAAAGTTAAAACCTAAACTTTTATTCTGAAAATGTTTCGTAAAACCTTAAAAATTCAGGATTTGATGTCAAGGAGGATTTAATGATCAAGTCATGGATTTTAGTTAGAAAACATGTATATTTTTAACTATTATATGTTTATATTTAAAATATTGAAAAAAATATACAGAAATACAATTTGTATAAGTTCAGAGCAACGTTTCCTTCATTGATATGATTGACGGAATTGGTATAAAAAGTGTTAAAAAGCAGTACTTTACTTTTGTTTTGTATATTCTCAATTCTTCTGGCGACAAAACATCTGCAGATATAATTACAGTTAAGTGTACGGGGACACGTACAATCAGATAAAATCAGTAAAAAGATTATATTTTATCATACCCTTATCAAAAAAATATACAAGTCCATTCATATTAGAATTATAATGTACGTATTATATAATTATAATAATGTATTTAAATGTTACTATCGAGTTATTCTATTTACCTTTAGTCTGTATTCGAATATTATAATCTGCAATTTAAAATCGTTGACATTTCGTTATAACTCGCTGTAACTTTTGCTGCAGTTTCTCGTGCGTTGGCTGTCCCCTAAACTACAAATTTATTCAGATTCCGTTTCCCAATTGTAACATTTTGAAAGTACATTTTTATGTCACAGAACTCGCTCATCAGATGTAAGAATTTGTTAATTCAAATTTACGTTCCTAAACTTTAAAACTTAACTTAACTTTTTTGCATTTTTAGGTGAGTTTTATAAAAATGTTGTAATATAATGAAAATTTATCGTACAAATTGTGCATCATCATACAGTTTTTTTAATCACCATTTTTATTGCAAAAAAAAAAATATTTTAACTTTTTTTTCTATATTGCCGTTTATTTAATGAGAATCATGGATAACGTGATTTTTTTTTAAATTTAGTATGAATATTTTTTTTCCAAATCAAATACAGTTATACATCTAGAAGTTGTAATTTAATGTAATATGAACTTAAGTGTAGTTTAATATTAAAACACATTGCCCTAGTAACTTAGGTCTTTAGACAGCACTAGTAGGACAATCATATTCCTAAACACATCCTTGTTTACGAAAATGTATTTATTTAACAAACGTCAACAATGTTTCTCATGTTTCATTCGAACAGTGCCTTTGGAACTGGGGTTCAAACTGGTGAATTCTATTGTTTACGTACTCATTTGTCAAATAAGATTGAATAAACGTCTTTATAAATTTATTACATTGCTCATTGTTTAAGTTTCAAATAGGTTAATTATGTCGGATCTTTTAGTACATTTCCATTGCTTCATTATTATTAATGAAGAATTTGTTGATACTTATAGCACCATAACTGCATAAATGCACGTGTAAAAAAATCGGGACAGAATTGGATTTTAGTCTTGAATAGAACGTAGGATTCCTATGGGATACATTTGTTTCTGGAAAGCATACGTGGTACACGTTTGGAATGAGAGTTGCCAGTTAGTTTATAAATAGTAGAACAGAATAGTTATTAAATAATATAAAAAACTGAGAAGGATTTGGTGTGTTGAGCTTATAATATTGTATATATAGCTTATAACTGTGAGTTAAGAAAATAATTTCCATTGATAAAAAGTAATTAATAAGTGATTCTGTACTTGTAATTCCGAAATCCTTTAGCGTTTGAAAGATATATTATCAAAAATGAAATTTTTGGCGCATTTTCCTTTTTTGGCTAAAACTCTTATGTGAGAAATAAATGTTGTACCTATTTCACAATAAACTCAATAAAATGTTACCTTAATGAAAGTTTATTCGCTTGTACACAAAAACAAGCAATAATATATTTGAAAAGTTTTCTTTTTTATATTTCATTCTTAAAATAACAGTGAACTTATTTAAAAAGGACATTTATAAGAGATTTTAAATCAATAATAAATAAATTTCACCTCCGTGTGAATAATATTTATATCATAACATTATAGATGAACAGCGTCGGATGTATGGTTCGGAGGATGGCGAAAACCCTCCGCGATACATTAGTAGCCCTCAACGGCAGGCCTCACCGTTTCCCCTCGAAAGCACCAACAGACGCTTCTATAGACGAAACAGAAATTCTAAAGGTATTTATGGTACTCTTACAATGCAATCGCAATGCTTTTATGATCTTTTCTAAATGGGGTCCCCTTTTTAATGACCATTTTAATGTAGTGCCTCTATGACTCAAAGTACTAATATTAGTTTTAATAAATATGTTATAAATATTAACATGAATTCCTTTAAAATAATTTTCAGAGTATTCACAAGCTCATATTACTGTTTGAAGCATCATATCACGATCATAATATTTCCAGCCCTCGACATTTCATTATGGTTGCATCTTAAGTGATCATAAGATGGGTTCATACATTTTATTACATATATCCAAGAAATACTATTTAATATGTTCGTGTTTGAGGTGATTTTGATAAAAAAAAATTGAGTTTTTTTTTCTTAGGCGAAGAAATTTTTAACAACGAAGCTAGTGGTGGTGGAACACTGTCTCGAAGAAACCGCAGAACTGATGAATTCCATGAAACCAATGGACGGTCAAATAGAATCAATCATCTAAATGGTAACGAAACTTGTATTATAAAAGTAAAAATAATGTATACTTACTTTATCATCATCCTACATAATAAAGCTACTAAATTCACGAAAATTGTTTTGAATTCCAAGCCAGTCTGAAATGTAAGGAATGAATGAGGAATTACACGTGTATTCAGTATAAGACTCCTGTATAGTTATTGTAGTTAGGCATTCTGAATGTCTATTATAAGCGTGGTATAGAGGTGGGTGCATGCCTTTGATAAGGATGCTCCGAATAGTTTCCCCACTATACGTGACTTGTACTTAAGGTAGCGTCAATTGTGCGTTTATGTTATTTTCATTGGCTTTTAATATATTAATTTTATCGTTTTTATTTTTTTCTTTTTGTATATTTTTAATATTAAAAACATGTCAACTGAGAAATTTTATATCAAGTTTAAAACTACAAGTACGTAAATATATTTTTATATATAATTACGTTTGTTTACTTGAAGTTTAAATTACGTGAACATTTTTATTATTATAACTTTCAAAGGTCGTTACATTTTTTAATTATTAATTTTTTTATTGCTATATATTGATAACATTACTAGTAACAGATTTAAAAAACTATATGGTTTTGAAAGACACAAAAACGTGAACTGCTCTTTATTGCTCGGTTGGAGTTTTTCCAAGCCATTTCGATTTTTTTTATGTAACTAACATTGTGCTGTATGTTGGAAATACTCTAATTTATTTTTTCTAAACTAGTTAATTTTTGGGATATAAAAAACAAAGCAATTGAAACTTTCTTCACTCATAAAAATAATTCATAAATATTAAGAAATAAAATTTTCCCTCCTTGAGGACCTTTAATTAAATAAATAAAAAATATCCTAACTTCGATAGGACGAAATTTTAACTAACACTTTTATAATTGTTACATTATTTTATGAAGGGCCACCCAGCGGTGTTCAGAGCGAGCGAGAGTGCGACAGTCCTCCTGAACCTGCGCCCCCAGAGGTGCCTCCTCGAGGGCCCTCCTTGCACGTCACCTTACGTCATCGCCCTGCACCCGACCAACCAGCTGATTCCGATCGACTCTTTCTGTCTGAAGGTAATATAGATTATAATAGACTAGATTAGTTAAAAGTGAAGAGGCCGTGGGACTCTATATTTGCATTTATTACGCAAAAATCATTACTCTATTATTCTAAGAAATATTCAGATTTGATTATCTGGAGACGTATAATATGCAACCACAGAGATCAGGGATTAGTTAGAATAATTTAGACATACTTCAGGTAATTCAATATTTTCAGTTACTGAAGAAAACATAAGTAATTCATGGTAAACCATTTTGTTATCAATAGCAATAAATGAATAATAAAAGTAGAAAAAACTAATGAATTGTTTCGCATAGTTTGTATTTAATTTATAGCGTCTTGTATCGGCAAATATTTCTACGATGAAAGTTATGACGATAGTTTTCTTTCATTCATTATTCTGGAGGGAACAGAAATAGTAAATAACTATCATTCCTTTCTTTCACCTGCAGGAATTCCAACCACATACCAATATTTCGTTGCTCGGTTTATTAAATTACCGCATTATTCGCTTCATTTGTAATATGAACTGTACCAAATGACAATCGCGCTAAATAGAGATATTAATGATAAAATGTATTACCCATAATAAAGATTATTTAATATTGAATAATCTTGTGTTATGTTTATTCGTTTACGTTGAAAATGAACACGTAAGAACTTCGTTTAGTAATTCTACTTTAACACATTTTCATATCCATTTTGATGAGCTATAAAAAATAAGGATGTAATAAGAATGTGCCTGCGGCGTTGGATTTTGCCGCATATGCTTACTGAGCGAGGTACGCGAGAAAACTTCCATTCAATCTAAGTTAGAAGATAAGCAGCCGACCTACTACTAGCTTTGTTAAGTATATTTTATCTTGTGGTAACTAGCTTTGGTTTTAAATAGAATTTGTTACGGAGTGCTCAAGGGCAAGCGATATAAAAGTACAGCGTTCCCTGATGAGAAAGCTAATTAAATTCCAACGTAAATGTACGGCCAACTTTCTTTAAGTAGGCCCTTCTCTTGTTGGTACTTCGACAGAAGTTTAATCGAATTGCACCGTTAGAACAAGTTCGCGGGTGCAACTTTAGGTTCGCTGACAAATTAGCCACTTCATTACGGTAACCTTTATCCACAAAATTTGTACACAGATTGTTACATGTCTTTCTGAAGCTACAAATGCAAGCATTACATTACATTACATTACATTACAGACTTTAGATAAGATTTTTCAATTGTTATATTCTCTAAAGTTATAAAATTGAAAGTTCAGAACAATCAAAAGTTGAACAAAATATGGGAAACTATAAATAATGCAACATTTTATTTGTGGGTAAATGTGAAGGCTAGCAGTTGCGTTTCACATCCGTAACGAAAGAAGAGAGCTGCTAAATTTGATTTGTACGAGAGCCCGACACAGACAAGGCGCTTTGATGTGGCATATCCCTTTGCACCCCGCGGCCTGGCGGCCTGCTGAAATGGCGAGCACTTACAGAGAAACTCTTACCGTAATTTAATTTTTATGATAGCGCATTGTAAGTATCCCTAGGAGATTTTTATTTGAAGCACTTAGTATAAGTTGTAAGTTATCGCACTAATTTATTACGACTTTCATTTATGAATCCACATTAATTTCGGAAAATTATATGTAAATATGAAATTCCGAAATTAATATATATCATATTCATTTTGAAAATGTAAATTATTGATAATTTTACGGTATGGTTGGTTTTCAAGGGGGAAGGAATTAGGCAAATCTTGATTCAAACAAGAAAATAGCTTCAAAAGGTCTTGAAAGTTTAATGGAATCGAACAGGGACCGGCCGAAGTAGTCGGAAGTTTGCACGGGTGACAAATTGGGCACTTGACCCGCGTGCCGAGCGAGCCTCCGAGTGCTTGTTTCTCGAGGACCGTAATAAGTTTAACTTTAAGTAAACTATATTCCATTCCCTCTAATTTGTCCTCTGACTGCGTTGTCGCGACACTTTTTATAGTTTCAAATTAACAGTTCCTATTTAAGGCTATCCGTGTCTGTTAGCGTTTTTGTTGAATCTTAAAATTTTCAATATCAGATGTTCTATCTAAAAGAGGAACTTTTTATACGATGTTAAGGTTTGGTTGAAAATGTTTACTTATAAATTTTATTGGTATAGGATTCGCGATAACAAATGCAATAATATTCCATAAAAAGCAATAAGATTTGCCGTCTCAAGTTTGCCGGGCTTTTTGAAAATTGAAACCTGCTGAGATTCGCCGTAATTTAATTTTTGCGATGCTGTATTGTTAGAGCTTTCAGAAGGGCTCTTTGCAGTTGAAACTCAGAATATTGTCGCCTTTGCATACGAAAATAAATTTCTCTTCCGTTTCCTTTTAAAAATGTTTCATAAGATCTAGACTTTAAATTGCAATAATTTTCTTGAAGTTCATATTATTGGTATGAAGTATTTTTTGCCCATTAAATGGAAGTAATTTTTCTTATTCTTTATTAAAATATACGTCATTATTTATTTTATTTCTCTTCACCTATTTGTTTCTGATCATTTAACGTATATGTCAAGCACTGATTACGTTTTAACACTCGTATGTTTTTGTGTAAGTTCTAAATATATTTATTAGGATGTCATATTTTTCGAGGATACTTACTAATCAAATTTGAATATTAATTTTAAGTATTGCGTATAAATTTAAAACGACCACAAAAATGTTTTCGCTTTGATTATATTTGATATTTTCATGTTTTTGAGCGAGACCTGAGCGATATCTACGTTTAAGTCAGAGCTTTAAACATCCCTCGTCCGGAAGCCACTTAAGTGCTTATAAAACACTCATATGAGGATCTGTCTAAGTGGGTAGTGTTCTTTTGTGTTATTTGCATTCCGCCCTGTTAGATGCTTCGCAGAGTTATCGATTTGATAACTGTTACTTTTTCATAATATATTTTTTATTTATGTATATCAGGTATAATATATTTATACATTCATTATTAACAAGTAAGGAGTGTATAAAAATGTTTACCTCGATACACTTGACAATCAGATGTTACATTAAAAATTCTGAAACTTCTTAAACAATAGTCAATCAAATATGTTACATTGTGCGTGATTTGAAAAACAGTGCTCATACAATTCTCATTACTTGCATGAAATTTTAATATGTTAATAATTTCGAAAAAAATAAAAAAAAAATATTCAAGAATTAAACATTTTAGAACATTATGAAAACATGTGTCTTTGATAAATTTATTTATTAATTAATCGTGATTGTAGTTTTTGATAAAGTTAAGTTATAAAATCCATTGAATACATTTAAAAAAATAAAAAAGTGTATAATTTCGATACATATTTTATTCCTGTTCATTTTACGAATGTGCGTATTAGTATCGTAAAAGTTCTAAGAAGTATTTTACTTATTAAGGAAATTTGTATTTTTTATTTATTTTAAAGATTTGGTTTTAAATATCTTGGGTTAATATATACCGCAGTACAACGGTTGTTGTATTATAATAACTAACTCATAAAAACATGGGTCAAAGCTTGTTCTGAAAAATATTATTATTAAAACATCAAATAAAATAATAAATATTTATCTTACGTATGTTTCTCGTATAATAAATTAAACTTATCTCAGTCTAATTCCAAGTTAAGTTATATTAATCATTCACTTCTCTTTAACTTCTGTATTAGATTTCTCCAACATGGACTGAAAGATAAAAACAAAACTTTACCTGTATTTCTTTTAACTTAGCTCACCACAACCTAACAAATCCTAAACCAGTTTAACTTATTCTATCGTGTTGGAAAGACAAATAGCTAAGTGTAAAATTATGTTTTAGGTTGCTTTACAAAGATCTTTACAGATATATTTTACTTGAAATTTAGATTGAAACTGTGTGTACAAGTAAATTTAATTGTTTGATTGTGGTGATAAATTACGCAAAAACGAAAAAAAAAAAACACGAATATTTTTGTATTTTTTCTTAAATAAATAAATCCATCCAAAATATTTAAACCTCTCAGATAAAGATGTTTAGTAATTATAATCATAAGTGATCAACGATTTAATATTATATAACCGAAGATACCTAATTTGTATATTTTTTAATTTTTGCTGTTAAATAAGATGGTTTTTATTGATATATAAAGATTTCTTTACAATGTTTCTTTTCCAGTTATTTATTATAAGCATACTAAAGAGCCTGAAAGTCTGTAAATTTAAATGACAAACACAATATAGATATTACGGTGTTACAGACTGTGAGATATCTAAAGGTAAAGTAAATGAAGATAATGAAATTATATCTTCAATAGCCAGTTGCTAACTGTAGCACTGAAATGTTTGCCGAGATTTGATTATACTGAGGTTGATATTGCGCAGCAAGAAATTAAAGTTTTAAATAAATTAACATTTGCTAAATACTTTTAGAATAATTTTGTATTTACTTAATTTAGAATATGTTTATTTATTTTAATGTTTTAACAATTTTCATTATTTCCATTTATAACTTATCGTCACTCCACTTCATTGTCTATCTTTACATCCAAAAAAAGTTGATATAAAGTTTATTTGACAATTAAATTACTAATTAACCCAAAAAAGGATAATCGCATAGGTTTTTGCCATTATAATTTGATGTTAAACTTTTAATTGAAGTAGGTCGCGCAAATGATCAAGTACGCGATACGTCACAGTTACAGGAGCACTTTAAAGTTTTTCCGCGTACCACGGCACAGAACCATCGCGAGAGAGCGAGATAAATGATTGATGGAGGCTTCCAAGTATAAACTCGATTATCCGTTGAGACGCGAACAACTTACAAGTTTTATGTAACGATGGATAAGGATTATTTGAAACTTTACCCAAAAAATCGACTCATGACAATCATATTTGACTTGAATATCAACGATGGAACTTCCAAATGGAATCAAAACTTCGTTAATGTTTGCTTAGGCGATTATGAATAATGTGTAAAAACATCTGTGTCAATTCTTATTGTAGCCTATTGTTTATTGATAGTTATGTATTTTTATAAATTTTGCTAACTTTTCAAAATAACCCAATTTTAAAAAAATATTTTTGTAAAAAGTACAGAAAGCTCTAATTACTATTATATTTTTGATTTATAATATCACTTTGTTAGACCAACAAAGTCATAAAATAAGCTCTGAGGTTTTATACATATTTTTTCAATTTTCAATTACACACATATAT
>DVQP01000813.1:0-19204 GCA_018231745.1 Danaus eresimus | reverse complement strand
CTTAGATGACTAAAGGTAATAACTATGTTCAGTGTTTGAGATAGTTTAAGTGGAAGGTTTGGCTTTAGCTGACCACAGGAGGGTGAGGTGACGAGCTTTTTCACCGTGAGGTTATCGACACACGTGACGGAAGGCTTTACGGGAAAGAATGAGGCTTCATGAGCATCCCAGGAGTTGAAGAACGCAGCATAATAATCTCTGGCTAAGGGTTCATAACATTATTGAAAATTAATTGACAATGATGACTTTACATCAAATACGTTCTACAGGAGACTTGTCTGTGGTGCGTCTTACTAAAACTATAATATTGATCAGGGAATGTGCTGCATTCAATGTGCGCCGCGTGGCAGGAGGGACGGAGCACCTGCTGATGAGAGGAAAATACATTCAGGAGTGATCATGCAGGCTGCTGGCCACTTGGAGACGACGTACTTCTATACATTTTAACAAACAAAAGACATATTCTTTTGTATTTTAATTAGTGTCCAAGGTTCACACTGTTCTTCCCGTTCCCTGTCCTCCCCTCATAAGTCACTGGATGTTTTCTTATTAAGTGTTTGTAACTGTTTTTGTTCTTGCGTGCTCTGTTAACGAGTTAATTCTCGTCAAACCAAACATTCACCCGCACGGTGCTCAAAGTTATGGTTGTGTCATTTTCCCGAGCGCTGCAACTTTTAAATTCCTTCTAAACTCCAAACCCTGACGTCTGCGTGACGTTAAAATGTTCTAACAGACGTCAACTCGACGTCGCGCTGTCGACGTTACAATGACGTCACTTGAACGTCGACCGACGCGGAGTGTCGGCGTTTGTCGGCCGAGTGTCGGCCATCTAACAGTAGAATCGGTCAATTTGACGGCGAATTGATGTTAGCGTTTAACGAAAGATGACTTCTGGTTTCAAAGAATGATTTACACGAGAGGCTCTTACAACATGTAAAGAATAGAATAGAATAGAAGTAAAGGACAGCAGACGCTCGTGAACATTACTGTTGATTATTTTTATACTATTTAAAGATGTTACAAACTTCCTTTAAACAACTTCCAAGTGTTCTGTCTTTTAAATAGAACCACTCAATACTCATCTTCATAGTTTGGCTACTAGGCTACTGGGCCTAGACTCTAAGGACAGACAGACTGGGCGCGGAGTATGGACGGGTCACGCGTTATTAAAATACAGACCTTTCTTTTGGTATATTAAGAAGACAGATCGTTCCAGAAACATCGAACGGAACTTAAAAAATATACTTATTGGTTGGATTATAGATAATATAAAATGAATAAATATCAAGGAAGTCAAAAGATACGGTAAGGGTGTAGCGATCTGTTTTATATACAGGGTGTGCTTAGTATACAAAGGAGATACGAGTAAAATACATGTTCTGTATACATCTGTTTATTATTCAAGACATGAAGGTAGTGTCGGGTTACATCTCATAGTTACGTTATATATACACACTTACAACTATTGAACACTATGTAACATACATACAGCCGGCCGCCGGGCTGGCTCACTGTCCTCCGCCGACCTCGACTCCTCAACAGTCCCACCCGTGCGATACGCGACTACATCTAGGTGTGTGTATGTATGTCACTGACACGCGACGAGAAGACGTCCCACGTCCCCGCTAGCGCTACGTTCCTGGCTAGGATGCTTACACAATTCACTATCTATTCATAACTTAACATATCTGCCGAGAGACACTGTTCGGTCTACTGTTAGTATATTAGTTCTATTCATCTATCATTATAATGAGAAGGACCGCGACGGAACACACTAACAACTATGTACAGAATCCGTTCATTACATTTATTTGTGTTTGTTATTTCTACATAACATTATCTACAGAAAAATATTCACTGGAACTTGATCACTGTGTCCACGAGCCGGCTCACGGCGCTCCGTGATAGAGGTACCCCTAGTCGGAGAAACCTTCGTTGTTGGTGTTGTCCGATGTGGGAGAAGTTCCGGGGGAGGGGACCTGCAGCTGTCGGCCGTACATCAGCTCCGAGGGAGGGAGGAACGAGGAGAGGTACTCGGGCGGAGGGCGGATGACCGTGGGAAGGTAGCCCGTGCCGCTGTACGGGGGAGTCAAGAACCTTCTGGATGGAGAGAACTTGAAACTCTGATTGGACAGCGGCGAGAAGGCGGATTTGGACTGATAGGACTGCATGTACTGGGCGGGCGACTCCGGCGTCAGGTGGTAGGGCGGCTCGGGGCCAGCCACCATCATCTCCATGGCCGCCACCACGTCCCCTTTACACCGGGCCAGGATCGCCTCTATCTCCTGGCGACTGCGTCTCGGGAAGACCTTGATGAGCACGTCTATGGGTGACTTCTGCAAGGGCGCGCTGTCCTCGGCCGCGTCTGCTATGTGTTCCTGTTTGTTTCTGCGGAACTTGGGTCCGTGCTCCCACTTGTCTTCCTCCTTCTTCACCTCTCCCTGCCTCTCCTTCATGGACAGGTTCTCGGGTGTGAGCGAGGGCTCGGAATGTTCCAGTTCTTCCTCAACATTTAGCTCGCTATCTGACGGTGACCGCGGCGGCGGGGTCCTCAGTGGAGGAGTCTGGGAGGGAGTCTTGGACTCCTGTGGGATTTCCCCAGGTGACGGACTCGAACAGACCTCCGTGATGCGAGCTCGCTTGTGAACTGTTGACAACAGACGAATATTAATAAAGAAACACTGACACGTACTGTTCAGTCGATACGTTTGTGTCATAACTCAAATATAAAATAATACATAATAATAAGTAAACACATTTAGTGTGACAGAGCTCCAGCCGTCCATTAAATAACCCAATATTAGTAATGATCATTTGGATCCAGCTCGGAGTTTGTTCTTCAGAGTCAACTCAAACAAACTCTACGCTTGAAGTATTTAAAAACGAGACATTGTTTTTTGTAACATTTTTCCTTCGAAGGCAAACATCACGATACATTGAACGTACTCTCAGAGCATGTCGGCGACGCGACACACAACGCCCGGGAAAAACACATGAGGTCAAATGTACCGAGAACTATATGCGATACTTTACAACAACAAAGACTTTGACGGAATGTACGACAACTATCAACATATAAGGGAACTCTAATGTAATTTGATACATATATCACCTAAAGTTACACGTTACAACTATTCTAAGGTTCGTTTTTAGTCATTTGTTTGATATTATTTTTATTTAACTATTATTCGTTTGTTTTGAAATAGATTTCATTGAAAACAAGTTGTACAAGAGGTAACTATATGACATGACGTTGCCTGTTTCTTGGCGAATAAAATGTGACTGATACTTAAATGTTTGTTTAAAATTCCTTTGATATACACTAAACGAGACTCTCTGGAAACAAAGAACTTCCTCTCACTGTAGTTGGGAAGGCACAAAGCGCTGAGTATAATGTAATTGAATCAATACAAAACTAACAAAACCTTCGCCATTTAGCTTTGTTCTGAGCGGCAGGAACACAACACTAACAGACTTTTATATACGAAAACCATTAACACAGTTGACACCATACAGCACGCGAGCTGCGAGGGTAGTCCGCGAGGGTATTCCGATAGCTATAATAACACGTGGACGAAAAAACGGCCGCTATTGTGTTACTATAAAGGATATTTTCCTGTAGCTTGTTTATTTGAACGATTGTACAGTTGCCCGAACGAGTCATTGTGTTCATGCAATTAAACTGCGAGTTGTTTTCAGTGGTGTGTGCAAATTTAATGGTCTATGTTATTGTTTTTTAAACGAGGGAGGGAGGGAGGAGTACAGGGGGGAAGGGGAGGGAGCAGAGAGGAGTGAGGAATTCGATTACAGTTTGATTTCCACGTGTGTGTGTGTGTGTTTTCCGAGGTCCGCCTGCGGTCGATCCGTCTATATGTTACGCTAGTTGGCTAATATTTACAGGAAATCCATCTTCAAATCCCGTAATTGCTCGTTATATCGGCAGGCGTTCGTGTTTATTGTGTTTTATAACTTACATATATAGCGCTAGTATCGGATGCTAGTAGCGAGCGACGATTGTTCGTTTTCATTAAAAGGGCTCTCATTATTTGATTGTTGCCGTTTTCCGTGAGTGTACTCAGCCGGCGGAGAGTCCTTGGCATAAAACACAAATAAAGGAATCGACATCCGAAAGCTTGAATGTAATGTATTCATAACATTCAAAGTAGACGGCCAAAGGCACCGAGATTCGTTTTAATGACACGTAAGATAAGACCGAGACGTACATTAAAGAAACAAAATAAGAAAACAACTAGGACTCCATTATAACATTCACTCGTTCAATGGACATAAAGAACGAATGGAAATGAACAAAAAACAACAAAAAATCCTCCCTCGCTGTTTCATTACAAATAATACATCAGTATAGTTCCAACCGAACATGTCCATGCAAAAGAGACTTGTACAAGTACCCGAGACAGAGACTTAGTACGTTGTGTATTGTGAAGAAACGAGCGAACATCTGCCAAATGAATATTGTATTTGATTATAGGTATTTAGCGGGGCCGGGGAGGCTGGGCGGGCTGGGCTGGCTGGGGAGGCCGGGGCTATAATGTATGCTGATATGTACATAATATAATGACCGGCTGATTGTTTGTTATAAACAAAGTACAGCTAATGTTTATATTCATTGTAGTTCATTCATCTCAAATATGTCGGATTGGACATTTTTACTTTATCACATACACTGTTTTTTTCTGAATTAACTTTGAAATACTTAAAACGTATAATTATGTTAATTTATAATTTCAAATAAGGGTTTTTTAACTGAGAGTATTTTATCCGGAGTGTCTACTAACGTTGACGGACGGACAACAAATGAAATCAATTAGAAAGTTACCTGAGGTGTGTTGGATTAGGCCTTGTATATACAAGCAATATTGTATACTTGAAGCATTTACTATATATTAATAGAATGACAGCCAACATACAGACATACTATTACTTTACACAAAATATTGATTTGTTTTGTCGTTCTGATGGTTTGTTAGCAATGATTATTACAAAACATTCAAATAGGAACCTCACTGTCCTCATGTATAAGGTCGAGTTGTATCGTAAATCAACTACTTTAATAACGTTTACATAAAAATTAGAATTTTTATCAAACAAATAACGAGATTGTTTCTAAGACTGACTAAGTTCTTTGAAGCGATGTAAAAATCATTTTCCGTCTGCTTATTGATGCTCATTTATAATATATTAATATTTATTAATTAATATATAAACATATATACATGTATAATGATGTATCAATATATAAAATAAAAAAGATTCAAATCTATATCATTTCCTGCATATAAAAAAAAGTAATTTCAATAAACAAAACGTTTTATAACATGAATTATAACAATATAACATGCTATACATTGTGACAGTCGTACGGAAGCTAATGTTTATGTAAAAGCCTGATCGGTTATCGTGAATCTCCCGGGCGGGAGATACGCCTTGTTGTTATACTGATAAATTAAACGCCTCGCTCCGAAATAACTTCATGAATACGAAGGCTGTATGCGGCCTGTATACGACTGTATGCGGCAGTATGCGGCTGTATGTCAACTGTATGCGGCTATATGCGGCCGTATGCCGGCTGTATTCGATGTTGACACAGTAATAAAAGCAATAAATTAGAGAACAATGCTGGCTCGCCGCCACAGGCTTGCTGGGTACAATGCTGTGTTACAATGGCTTGGTTGGGAATTATACTACACGGAAACCAGGACTTCACTCACCGGGAAGAGGAGAATTAATGTGAAATATGACGTTGGGGAAGTGCCGATTACGTGTAACCCAAAAATATATCAAAACCTCCGACGGTTTGTCCTGCATGCTCTGCTCAGGAACCTTAGAGGTAGTTACGGCTTTAACTGTATTTACATACAACATAGTTAGTTAGTTAGTTCTATATTAACTGATACAAGTGTTACTGAGTTATTCAACTTCTTATTTTCTTGACTTTTGAAGCGAAGTACAAATTATAAATTTGACTCGACGGATATTTAATAACGTGTATTAATACAGAAGTGTTTTAGCGCGCTAAGTTTGCCAGATACAATACATTCACTCACACCTTTGCTGCAGGGCTCCTGTAAAAGTTTATTTTATCAGTACATAATGTAATAACAGTATAAAGAACGGAAAACAAATGACTGTTTGGTTCAGCTGTAGTTAATTATAAAATGCAAATGTATGGACTATAGCGAATGAATAAATGTCTTTTTATTCTGTTTAAAAATATGTTTTGAAGTACCTAAGTGTAAATGAGTTCTGATCCACGGAAAGCCTTTTTGGGGTTCTTTAAAAATATCAGTAATTAAAAGCTTTACAAAGAAATAAAAAAAAAACAAAAGCCGGAAACTGGAGTGTTTGAAGTCGCTAATTAGGTCCGAGGAACTTTTCAATTATAACATAGTTGTGAGGGTGAAGTCCTTGAACACACAAAAACTCATAAAAACATACTCCAGCAGCAGGCCAACATTACAGTCAATATAAAATGTTCGTCATTACATGTGTGCTGCCGTCCTCTGTGTATTAATATCGAAGCTTTAATTATTCCTCCGTACAGTCATTACTGGACATACGGACAAAATTAAAATTCAAATGTTATCAAGAACTACACGTTTATTGTCAGAACAGACAGTCGTGGAGTGAGGAGAAGACATTCATTTAGAATTTATATGAAGCTAACGAGGCGACAAGACTGGGAAATTGTAAGAGAAAAGGATTCTCATAAGCTTTTATAAAGTAGAAGTTATATTACGCTTCACATTATTTTAAACAGTTATTTGGTTCAGGGCGGAATGTTCCTCTCGTTCGCTCCAAAACTAGAGTCGTGTTCATTAAAACAATAAGTAAAAAAGTCTGTCAAAGTTGTCCAGAGCTTTCTTGTTTTTATTTCGTCAGCTTTGATCGCGGAGCAGCCTCCGGGGATAGATGAAAATACAGCGGAAGCTAGAACCTCTGATCTCATAGAATTGTCTTCATAGATATAGATGTCAACATTCATACTATGATTGGGCAAACGAGTTAGGTTGAACGGATTTTGTTACCGGTATACGCGAAAGATGATGTTCCGTACATGGACATTGGACATTGATATGAGTGTGGTTCAACATCAGACACACATGTAAGTTATCATTTCTTTTATATTTCCATGTAGAGATTCAGAGAACACGTCTTGGCAGTCTCCTGGTTCATACAGTAGATGTCGCTGCTTGTGTGATACCGAGTCCTCGTCTTTAAGCGCACGCTATTCATTTTAGCAGAAAATGGTTTATGAAATGTTACTTGAAATGATACATTGGTACAATCAGCGTCACAAGTGTTCAAACATAGGATTTAAGTTCATATTTATTTAACTATAAGTGACGACGAAGATAAATCATCAGTTTTAATAACTCTTATTCCCCCTGAGTCCTGCACTCCGTCTCCGAGTCTCTCTCCAGACTGTACCCGTTGACCTCTCCTCCGAAGTATTTAATAAACTCTTCATTAATAGAGCCGTGATCTCTTCCATTCTCAAGTGATTAGCCATACTAACAATACGAGCGCTCGCCCCTCGGCCTCATTGTACGCGACACCTATTATTTACAACTGTCGCGAGTGGAACGAAACACGACCTTAACACTCGCTAGATAGAGTCCAATATAGAAGGGGTGGCAGACGGTTCCACTATAACTCCTAACCGGCGGGTGGTAACAATAAAACCGATTGTCGGATGGTTCCATTATAAATGAACTCCGATCAGAATTTAATCTTATTGTACGGGGTTAGAGTTTAATTTGTATTGATCGAGTGCGCTCGCGCTGCAGTTCTGATCGAGAAATTAGTATTCTATAGCGACGCGATCACACGCAGAGCCGGGGTATATTAATATAGTTATAATTTGAACGGGGATCGGGAGCACGGGTTCTGCATTGACTTTATATTATAGGAGTAGCTTTCACGTTCAAATATTTGGTAATTAAATTGAACATTACAATGAACAAAGAACCCGGACTCGACAAACAATAGCGAGACATACAAAAGTATACATCAGACGTCAGACATCAGGGTAAGTGGCAACCCTGACGGTGGTGGAAGGATTAGGAGACTGTATCCGATGGAGGTGACGATACGAGACAGAACAAAGAAACACAAAAATATATACGCAGGAGACAAGATAATAATAAGAAAATATATAGTAAAGAAAAAAATATTAATTGGGGGCACTTAATATTTAATATAATTATTATAAATTAGAGCAGTCGAACAAACACGTATTGTAGGGCGGCTAGCGAGCAGATGTTACGACGTTATTAAAAAACCTATATAAGCAGTGTTTGTACACAACCCCCCGCCCCTCTCCGCCCGCCTGTCAATGAGTCGCTGCCTCAGCCAGCGGGCACCAAGTCCGCGGCCCCCCTGAACCCTTGTAATTCATTTATCCATTGATATCTCTTACACTACATTCTAAACACCCTCGAGTTTAAAATTAATAAAACAGATCTAACAGTATTGTTCGATAAAAAAAAACTCTCTTCAACAAATATAATACTACTGTAATAATATGTATACAAATAATAAAGTGAAGTGAGCGAGTGAGTGAGTGAGTCAATGAATCCCGAGATCTTAAACATTGTGAGTCAGTCATCAATCAGGATGCAGCGAAGGTAAGCCGACACGGTTTAATCAAAAACAACACAAAAAAACACGAGAGGAAAATTTAATAAAAACCTAAGAAGCCTCGCAAAAACGTTATCCGACTCCGAACAGAGAGAGGGAGTGTATCACTTACAATCACCGAAAGGGAAAAAAGCAATACATTGATATGTAGCAGCGCGGGGAGGGAGCGAGGGAGATACGAGACGCTACAGACAGACATACATAGATATCGCCTGCCGGAGGACTCTACTAGTGGGTATTGACTTATAACGGACACGAAAATAATTAATATTGATAATCACCAATGTATTACAAGGACGGTAAGGAGCGATTGTTGTGTTAGCTTCGACCGTGGGTTCGAAGTGATCTGTGTGGAGCAGAACACGAGTGAGCTGGCGGACAGCCTCGTGTCAACAACAAGCTGCGGATCCTGGCCCGAGGCTGGCGAGATGACTCGCCCATTAACCTCAGATATCGAGGACTTGGAGAGCACTCGGAGGGAGCGGACACACGCTCACCCGAAGGACCTGATAACCACTCTAACACAATCGTTTACAGCTGGAATTCGTTCAACACGATCTACGCTCGAGGGTACACTGTTTATATCACAACTGTGGATCTTATCACGTGAGGATTAGAGTTGATTATCGAACGACAAACTGTTTAAGATGTTAGCGATCCTCCTTTAACTATGGTGGTTTAGTAAAAGGTTTCAATAATGGCCGGTCAGTCGTATAATGGCTGGATTTTTTCATTTTCTACAAAAGAACAAGTTGTTATAAGACGAGTGGCTCGTTATTTGGGGTCGTCGAGGTAATTCAATACAACTGTTCTTCAGCTCGAGGACTTTCACTGTTGTGTTACTTCCCACCGACACTGAAGAAACCTACTCCCAACATCAACAAACGAAATCATTTATAAAGACACTTCACTCCTCGGTATCATATTAAGGAAGAAGAGATCAAGCACAGATTGAAACGGAAACCTTTAACGCTTCCGATAAAACAGGAATGAAATACTGACAGGAATAAAAAACGTAGTCCTTCCAACGATCCGCGGCCATACAACCTGTACAACCTGTGCAGGCCTCTACAGTCTCTACAGCCTCTACAGTCTCGACGGGCTCGGAACGTTTAAACGCAATCGACCGTTCAACGTACAAAGCAACATAAATAGAAAAAAATATATATTATTTCACATTCTGAAATTGAAATAAAAAATAAAAAACACATTGCGAAAGTTTATCAAAAGCCGACCCTTGCGAACCCGTTCATACTCCATACAGCACACACAGACACACACAGACACACACGTACACACACAGAAACACACAGAGAGAGGTCCATTAAAAACGATTTGCACAATGAGCGTCCAGGTTGCATCCTCGCCGCGGCCAGGGAGGCGGCGAGGAGGCTCTTCACGTGGTCACGGTATCGAAATGGACCGAGAGAGATGGAGATACGGAGAGAGGGAGAGAAAGAGGGGGAGGGGAGAAACACTTTGAATATCTTGTTATGTAGACGCGAGGACGTCTTGAGAAGGTTCACAGGCCGAGTCATTAGTACTGAGAATTGTATTCATTATGATATTACTTCACCCAAATGTAGAATGTGCTTCTCGATAGGAATATAAAAATCAATGAACCCGCGACTCCCGGGACGGCGCGGGCGGACACTTCAACAATTGATCTATTGTGTCCCTGGTGTGTCGGGGAGCGATGCGATCAGAGAGGAAAAGATAAAAATGTAATAAACAAGCCGAGAGGTGTTCCTCGTCTGTCTGTAACCGGTAACATGATCTATTGTGTTCCGACACATCACGACTCTATATTCCTTTATTAATTTTTACCTTAACTTTGTCAAATTAACGTTATATTTAAATGGAGATTACGTAATACAGGCCGACAATTCCATCTTGGTTTTAGTATCGGTAAAGTAACAGTGATTAATTTCAAATTAAAACCTTTTAGAACGCTGCTAATTTCTATCAATTAATATAACAAGGTACGGGGCACTACTCTCGCCGCTAATAGAGGCAGTGTTCTGAAGGGTGCCACCCTACAATCAATTATCGATTGACCCCACTTCAACCTCCGACACACAAATATCACCTCTAACATTATCACAGTGCGTTATACATTGGCGTGTACTGATAAAGCACTCGGACGCATTCACGTCACAAGTGTACAGTCAATTAATTAATCTAACAATTATTGGACGTTAATTATTCAAATCTAATACATTTTTACGAGTGCTCTCAGGATTGTAAGAGATACGAAATGAAAGCGTGTAAATCGTTATTACTTTTTTAATTTAATTTCATATTCAAATAATATAAAACCTTTTTTATAGTCAGCCTCCTTAGTGACTTCTAAACGTGAAATACATCGACATGTGACCGAGGGAGAGGTGACGTGATGTGGTGGAATCAATTTATAAGGTCTGTGATGGTAGCTGGCGGGGCGGCGGCGGCGGAAAGGAATTGTAGCGCGCTGTCACGAGACAGAGGACACGCGCACGAGAGGCAGCGAGTAGCGGGCGGCGGAGGCGAGCGGAGAGGATTGTTACATTATGTATTGTGTCATTGTCGAAGCGTATCTCTAATAGACTTTCACCGTGGTGTCTGCCTGTGCTGCCTGCGTCTGTATGTTTGTTTCGTCGACCGTATCTCTTATAATATTGTTTAATTCTTTAATATCTGTAGCGCGGGTCGTCTGCGGAATGCGCTCGTCATATATTTAATAGTGTTCGTGACCCTCGACCCTCGACCCTAGACAACCACCCTCCGGCCGCAGGAACTTTAATAAATACCCTCTCATAGACAGTATTCTTAAACTGACACTGTTTATGACCTCCATTATGATATCTCGAAGGCCACATTCCTCTGGTCGTCATCAGTACGTCTTAGCACTGTATGTTATGTGTACTAAGAAGTACATTGGCTCTAAGTTTCATACAGACCGTCACATACTGCTACTTAGTGTGACGTGATATGTGTAATAGTATAAGAATACTCACACAAGCACATAAAAACACACACACATTCACACGCATACACACAAACAATTTTCTTTTAATTTTTCAATTACTTTCAATGAAAAATGTACACAAAAGCCTTTAATTCATAATGTGTAAGTGTATTGCGACAAGTGTAGCGGAGCTGCTACGAGCTACGAGCCGCGTGCTACAAGCTACGAGCTACGAGTCGACTGTTCAATGTGCGGGGCGATACACACAGGCGGAACTCCGACATAAATTACACGATTTGGAATCAGAATTATTAGAAATAAGATTTAATTTGGCTCGAAGGAGACTCGCGGAGGCTTTTGATGTTACAGTCACGGAATATAAATAAAGTTACCGAGCAATTAACTGAACGCGGCCAGGGCTGCCAGGGCTGCCAGAGCCGACCGACGAGCTCGTCACACGGAACATAGCACTCATGTAGCTTAGCTCGGGATCAGCCAGAGAATATAATCTATCTCACAATTACATTTAGTCGCTGCTAGAGTCAGCTGTGCCGGTTGTATCTTGTGTTCAACGTGACACAGAATAAGTAACTTTCGGAGTCTAAAGAAATCCAAGCGGAAGTAGTGAACGTACTTACGTTTATTGTGAATGAAAATACTACATATTTATTTAAATAATATCGAATTGATTATATAGGATATAGAAAGGTTGCTTTTGATCGCGAGGTGCCAGCCCTGACACAGAAACAGTTTAAGACTCTCAAAACACATTCATAGAGGCGACCGACGCCTGAGGAGTGTGAGAGGGGACCAGGGACCAGCGACCAGCCAGACGCGAACAGCATCTAGGAGGCTTTTATTGATAATGTTCATAGAGAACTGTTCGTACGGTGACTGAGACGAGAGGCTCGGAACGATTACACTCTACACAAAAATAACCGACGAGCCGACTTGCATCACTCCTTATATAGTGATTGTTCTGGCTCCTAATAAATGTGATAAAACTCAACACTAGTTGTTGCCGACGACTCTGCTCGCAGTCCCTGGACAGTTGTGTAGTATGGATAGCCCATATTAACATCTCATCATAATACATCTTAAATGATTCCAATACATTGGAGATGTTACCATTCGAGATCGTATGATATTATTCACGTGATTACGCCAATGCCACAGACATTCACAAACGGGTTTCGTGTATTCGCATCGACAACGTACTAACATTGTACAACTCGTGCCGGCGCCCGGCAGCTCGTTTCATGTACGTTAAAGTAATTACATACGTTACTGTTTCAGTTTGTTTAACTTAACTTTAAGTTGCCTGTTCCCGTTGCTTGGCTCATTCATTAGACGTTATGTAAGCGGCGGAGAGCCGTCAGCCGTCAGCCGTCAGCCAGAGGGTGAGTTATTTCATCTGTTTTAATTGGCGTCAGAGCTCACCGCGACACTTTAACATTTAACGACTACTTCTCAGTGAATAGTGTTTATTTTTTTTTATTCTTTCTGGTTCGGTTAACTACAACTGAGTCCCTTTTCAGTTACTTACTGCCAGTTAACGGGTTTTCTTGTTTGTTATTCACGTTTCCGTTCAAATGAAATATTTCAGAATGTTCTAAGAATAATTTGAATCTAATAGCGAATAGTTTTAATTATTTATTATAAAAACAATTCTCTTTCAATCGATTCTCTGGTTCTAAAGTGTTTTCTTTGTATTTCTACTACAGAGAGTAATTTTCTTTCACGTGGAAATTTTAATAATTCATTAACAAACATTTGTCCCAATCTTATTATTTTGTGGAACGAAAAGTTTCCGTATATTTTTATGAAAATTGATTTAATGTATGAACTTGGAATGTAACAGATTCTAGGTTTATATTGCGAGGAAGTGCACGAACTTTACTAATTTATATTAAGTAGCGACTAACCAAGAAGTGATCGTGGTTGTAACTTAAAGCTAATTACTTAATTATAAAATACTCGTTAAATAATGAACATAAGAGTTGTGCGGACTCCAGTGGTATAGAGAGAGGCGCGGGACTAAACAGGACTTACAACATTAACGAACACTTCAGAAGATATTAAATAAAGTCACAACTTTTGTGATATCGTCAGAAGGTGATACAAACGGTCCGAGAAACGTTCGCCTCAAACATTTATACGATCCGTGTCAGTGATCACAATACAAGTCAGGTCTTGTGTTTAGGTTTATATAAATATGAGACTGTCCGAAGGCACGGCTGGTGTGAGATTATTTGGGGAAACCTGCAGGAAACATACAGTGCGTGACTCGTTATAGTCGAGGTAGTGGATGTGTGTTTGTTTGTCATACTGACCGGGAGCGTCTTCCTGTATGTCCGGGAAGTGTTGCGTCGTTGGCTGAGAGTATAGCATGTTCAGCTCACGAGCTTCGTTCTCCTCTTGCGCCTGCTGGCGACGGAGGGCAACCTGGGTCACATTAACGCAGTTGAGAACAATGTTTACATTGATAGAACTAGAATATAAAAAACATAGGAGTAAAACATTCGTTAGCCTGAGAATTTAGTAGCAAAAGGCTACACTGTTACACACCATTAACAAACATAACATTTATAAAGAAACGAGAATTATTTTTAACAGTTAACAGCGTAATGTTGTTTTTGCTATAATACTTGTGTTTTGTGTAAGAATAACATTGTCTGTGCATGTAACTAACTGACCTGTGCAGCCATAACCCGTTGTCTCTCCGCTATGAGGGTACATTTAGCACAGACACAGTCTCGCCAGCGGCAGTACCTCTTGTGACCCTTGAGAGCGGACACCACGCCATGGTTGCGACACCGGGCACACTTCGGCGTCCTCTGAGCACAGAACAACTTCTATACATTAAAACTTTGATAGTATGTACTAGAGACGCACCGGTGCGGCCGAGAGACCCGCACACCGACATGCGGGCTGATAAAAATGTTGGATGAGATCATTATACACATTCACATGAAATAATGACGTATGGATAGGTCAAGGAAACAACAAAAGAAACAAAATAACATTTATATGAAGGAAGGTAACGGCTGCTAGTTTGACTTTATTTTAGCGAAGGAAAGATAAAAACTGATGGCAAACGGCTCGTTGTGAGGAAACCAGAAATACATACGGACGCTGATTCATACTAAATAAATTACAAAGAAGTTTTATATAAAAAATACTCATTTACGGAACTCAGTTATTACAAATTTATTTTTCAATAATAAAACCTAAGTGTACATATTGTTTCCTCCGTATCCTGCCGACGAAAGAGTCAGTCTTTTGGCCAACGGTCAAAGTCCCTTTATAATTTATATTTCGCAAACAGAATCTGTATTGTTTTATATTTCTTCGTAAGTGTAGTTAATTTTAATTAAAATTAATATATTTTTAAAGTGAATCTAATATTTCTGAATAGTTGTTGTTTGTTACGTCCTATCCCACGACCACAATCACTCAGAATGTTCACTAAATAGTATAACACATAAAGCTATATCTCGTCTGTTTCGACAATATTCGTTGTTTTGTTTAGTTTGTAATAATTAAATTGAACTAATTTATATGAATAATAATACAATTCTATTTTAATTTTAACTACTATTTATTACAAAAAAGTAACTTTAATAGTAAAAGTAAACTAAAAACTTCACAAACAGATTGTAATATGATGAATGGAACAATTTAATTCCATTATAACATTAATATAAAGCTCGGTGTAACAAAATACGTTAATAAGCAGACTCAGGTACACTTCCGAAACCCGCCGAGGGTTTTATTGCATGTTGTTATTCTGTTAAGTTTGTGAAATGTATCGCGACACTTTCTTTATAAAGCAACGGAATATGATGATACGGAGTGTGATAAATGATGATGAATGATGATTTATGATGATGAACACATCGTGTAGTTAATATTAAAGAAGGAATTGGAAAATAAACTGTGAAGTTTATATGTTGTGACCAGTCCGAACGACCGACGAATGAACTTTACACTGTTTAGGGAGCATTAGAATAAACAAAAAAAAATATATATATATATTAGAATTTATGAAAGAAACCTTTGAAAAATATATATTTTAGTTTTATTAAAAGAAATTCACTAGTAATTATATTAAGAGTGAAAATTTTTAAACAAACAGAAAGTTATCCGAAGAGTTTAGTTCCAAACACACTCGCTACTGAGAATATAAAAATTTGTGCGAGATATAAGCGGGCATATGGCACGTCATGGTAGAGTCGACATGTTCCAATACCTGGTATCTCTCGGAGGCTCTGAGGAAGAAAGGAGGCAGAGCAGCCAGCACCGGGTGTTGAACCAGCTGGGACACGTCCACACCCGTCGGTAGAGACATGTCGCGGGCCGGGGAGCGAGAGGACACACGGACACACGAGCACAAGAGCACACGGACACGGGCGGAGACGAGCGGCGCGACTATAGCATGGTACACAAGCCGCGCGCGACCTCACCCCGGCACTGACACGAGACTGTTGCTTCACCGAGCTCGGGGCCGCGACGGGGCCGGGGCCGGGGCCGGGGGCGGGCGGCTAGTGCGTCTCTCTCTCGCCGCACTGATAACTGTATATGTTGTATCAGCAGATTATATAAAATGTCGGCGATCTCGGCCTCCGCCAATGAGGCTGCTCGGCGCCCGCCCCCGGGACACTCATTGGACGACGGACTCGACCAGCTTGCTTTATAAAGGTGACTTTTTTGAGAAGCGTTCTTTGTGCGGCCCAAGCCTTCCTGAATACAAAAAATACACAAATAACGATAATATCTGTTATTACATCTGGTTATTACATATTGTTACCGACTCTGACGACTCTATCATCACACACACAACACACACAACACACACATACCATCTCTGCCACTCTACCACTCTCTACACACCGTGACATTTAACTGATCCCCGTATCTGTATTGTATTAAGTATAAACAACGCTCGATGACTATCTGTCTCTACATTCATTGTGTTGTAGAGTCCACATGTTAATGTTGGCTCGCCGAGCTTGTCGATGTCACCATCATGACAACTGTATTGTTATTACAAAGAGAGCGTCATCAGGTCACTACGTTATTACAGCGGGACCTTCCCCTGTCATCATTCACTTTTCGCATTATGAACAGTGACGTCAGTGTACTCTACCTGACAGTATTACCCTGTTACCATACTTGGAAACTTAACACATTTAGTAAAATTAAATTTCAAATATATTTTTTAATAACTATATATTTCGCAACTTTCTCTACCTCTCGTTCTTTCTTTATATATTATTGTAAGTATGTGTGTTTTGTATGTATGTGTGTGTGTGTTGTTGATCGTCGTACGCTATCCGTTAATTCCTTAATCAAGTCCTCCACCAGCAGCAAGGTGACGACCAAATTAAATATTTCAATTTGAAGGGAATTCGATTTAAATTACAATGAGTTTGGCTGAGAGGGAGGAGGGAGGTGGCAAGGAGGAAGGGGCAGGGGCAGGGGCCGGGTGGAGAGACATCATTATTAACGCGTTTGTATGCCGCGTATTGAAACACGATTAATTTAATATACATATTGATGTTTTAGCGCAAACCGAACTGTTGTTACTGTGCAGGCTCTCCTCTGTGCTCACCGTGCACCAGAGGTCAGTCGGCTCTGTGGCCTTCCCCCACATCTCTTTCCTCTATCACGGGAAGCCTCACTCTGAGGTTTATTTGTATAATCAGGTACTGCCTCCAGCAAATGTTCCTTTCTTTTTTTGTATACTAACATTGTTTTTATTTCTTTTAGTACTCGCATGTTATATCATTATTTTCGTGTGTGTTGTGTTAACATCTGTTCACCTGACACATGCTGGAGGTGAGGCTCCGGAGGTCGGAGGAGGGGAGGAGGTGAGGGGGAACGGAGAGGGAGGAGGAGGCTGTATAAATGAGAATTCCTCCGCCGCGACCAATTCGCGAAATGTGAACATTTCGTAAACGTCTCAACTTAGAGTAAGTGATGTTCCTGTACGATGAAAGAAATGCTGCAGCGTGAATTACTCAGAGGAGAGAGAGCTGCAGCACCCGGAGACCCGCGACCGGAGTGTTCCCGGACCTACACACGTGTAAGTGGTGTACTGACTTCTGCTCCACGAGTTGTTACTGAACAATTATTATGAACATCAGTAGACATTTCATAAACACTATAATCAACACGTTCCTACACCACCAACCTCTCATCTAATAGCTATTCATCTCATGATTGAGATCACATTGTCGGTAGTGGTGTGTTCTCTGCATCCATCGTATCAAGGAATCATCGATATCGACTTGATCCCCTCTCTACGTGGCGTGGGAGAGCGAATATCTTGGTAAAGCGTTAAAATGAAATGTTCGCTATTTGAATATGGTCGGTGTCTCTGGCGAGCCCCCGCACCCCCTCCCCCGACACAGCCTCCGACCTCCCTTTAGAACGTAAACCTGAACGTTCGGGAGGCTACACATTACCAGTCATATCGGAAAGATAAACTTATCCTATTGATATTTTAATGTAATATATTTTGGAATCACAATAAACCTGACATGTGTTCCATCTGTTGTCTCTACGTTTCTCCCTTGTAGGACATTCTAGCGTCTCTTTTCCTTATACTATACAAAGTAAGTCCCTGAGGACGAGCACTCCCTGGACGTCCTACGTCTCTCGCTCCGGATATTGTGTTGTCAAAGTAATTTAACGATATACTGTCTTGTAGGAGCGTGTCTCCCCCTCCCCCCCACTCCCCCCACCGCTCTCCCCCCCCTCTTCACGTCATGTTGTTCCTTTATGGTCTCTGTATTATAACATGTTGATGTGGGAGGCGATGTGTTCTCATCTTTATTATTGTCATAAAATTTAATTTCTCTAAAATGTACTCAAGTGGAATTATTAAGCTGTTCGCCTTTATATATAAAATTAATGGTTTGTTTATATTAGAAATTGTGACGAGAAAAGTATTTGACAATAAAACATTTAGTAACAAAGAGACGGAAGGAGAGACTTGACATATGGTATAATAATAATAATAGACAAACGTATTACATATACGTTAAATGTAACTTATTTATCATTAGTTATATTTTAAATTCTAGTAGCGAATGAAAAAAAAACAATAAAACAAAGTACATGTTACGACAAACATGTAATGTACACCACGTATATCATTATAATATAAATGATTCTCGTGTGCAGTGAGTGAGCTCTACGTAGAGTCTGTGTGCCTCCGGGACATATAACAATAGAGTCACAATGTAACAGTGTTAGGTATCGGAGCCGCCAATAGCGAGTTGGTAACAGTTGCGCGAGCACTCATTGGTCGCTGAGACTCTCCGAGAGACGACTCATTAGGACGGACGGAAAGATACAGTTCCTCTTATATAGTGAGTATATAGAGGCTCTCCCCGCTGGTGGTACATAGTGAGGTAGTGAGTAACTAAGAGACGGGCGACGAGGCTTCTGCTGATGTACTTAGTCACTCGAAACTGTAATGAAATATAATATAATTAGTTTACTTTAAATTTTAAACGAACCTTTTTATAAAGATAAAACTATTATATTTTCGGATTTACTACGCGATTTTTTATTACTTTAAAACTA
>DVQP01000812.1:0-19208 GCA_018231745.1 Danaus eresimus | reverse complement strand
ATTATTTAATATTTCTTTAAAGCATTATTTGACAAGGCATTTTTTCTGTTTATTTCTGTTCCCGCCTTCGAGCATTCTCAACTATGACTATTCTGTTTTCTGTAATCTTTCACACAGTCATCTTAGCACGATATATTCATCAACATCAGTCCCAATCAAAGTTCCCACTCCTATATTTTTCAAGCCACATGCATTTCATTTTGACAAGCTTTTTCACTGAACGTTTTCGGTACAATTCATTACACACTTATTATAACTTAATATTTTCCATACACTACTGATGCTAGTGAGTCTCACCATGGCCACTAGTCTGTATATATAGCAATCCTTCTTCTGCCCGAAGCGGTAGACCCTGAAGATGCTCTGTATGTCGTGTGCGGGGTTCCAGGAGGTGTCCATGATGATGACGCGGTTGGCCGCCGTCATGTTGAGGCCGAGGGAGCCGGCTCGGGTCGAGATCAAGAACAGCCTGAAGAGTTACAACATTCTTATTGATGTTACTCAGGTTACCACAAATATATTTTATCGTATATATTATAACAACTTTAATACAATATATTCTTGGACGAAATCTCTCTCTCGGTACTGTTTATGAAAAACAGAAACCTTGAAGATTGTATCCCATCGGTATTATTTTACGAGACAGTCGAATAAATCTTAGGTTTTTTAGTAAGCGTAATAATTATTTAGTATCAATAAATATTTTGTAAAGCGGCGTTTCACTGAATAAAAGCTCAATATAACATTATTTTAATGTCAAACCAATATCGTGTACTTTGTGTAATTATATATAATTTGTAATATTAACTTGGTGTGTGTGTTGTGAGCCGCGTTGAACTCCCGGCACCACTTCTGCCTGACCTCCGGCGGCACGGAGCCGTCCAGCCTGTAGTACTCCCGCCCCAAGGACCACTTGTTGTCACGCCGGAGGAAGAACTCGAGCGCGTCCATTGTGTACAGCGACGTTGAAAATATTAAACTAAACCGAAATATATTAGTAATTACACTAATATAAAAAAAATGTCATGCACCAAGGGTCACTTAGCGAAAAGAGAGACGTCTACCAGAAAATTTTGATAGAGGAAACAAGAAATGTAATTAAAAAATATAATTTCCTTTTAAATATCATTAATTTTATTTATAGAACTTCATTATTATCAGTACTTTCTGACACAAACTAGATACTTTACAATATTATCGGATATAATTTTATATTTATAAATAATGTTTCATGATTAAAATTATATTACAAGAGCTTTTAATGAAAAAACCTTATAACAAAAGTAACAATTTTATGATAATTAAGTATTAACGAAATATTTTGCAAAATAGACAAGTTGGATTAAACTGATCTTCGTAGTCCAAGTAGATGGTCTCAGGCATTAGTCCGTCATGCCGGAGTGTGAGAGCGGTAATACAGGTAAAGGTGTGTTCGCACCCATTATATAAGTGCACGTGCACACTCACACTTTATCCCCGAGCTGTACACACTCGTGCAGCAGACGGAACACCACCAGGAACTTGTTGGAGGAGTCCAGCTCGTTCAGCTCGTGTCTATGTTGTGTGCTCGCCCACCATTCGGCCGCCGCTGCCACGTGCTCGGGAGACTCGTCGAGGTCATCGTCCAACTTCTCTATCTTCTCCACTGGGGACCAACAGACATATCAAATAATTCAAATATATTCTCTTGTATATAAAATGCATTTTTTAGACTCGAACTACGAATTCCGGAACATGATGTGGGTTCAGCGAAAAATTCATAACGTAGATTAACGTAAATAAAATAGATAAGTTTACCAACTGCCAGTGGCATCTGTAGTGTGTGACACGTGACTGTATATAAAATGACTACTATACAAGAAATACTATGGACAAATTTCAACATGTATTTTTCCTTTACTGGAAGTTTTATTAAATATCCGTTCAGTGGTTTTTGCGTGAAAAAATCTCCACAAACTTTAACTAAAAAAACAAACAAATTTCTGATTTTACTTGATAATAACCTTTGACTCTGGTTTCCTTTTCGTCGGCGCGCGTCTTCGTCAAGAAGTTGTGTAGCACTTGAGGATGGGTCCATATCTTCTGCAGCACGTGGAAATCTCTCAGCACGCTCTGCTTGGTGTCCTTCGCGTAATGCGTCAGATAGTGTTTGTAGAGTTCCCACTGGCACTTCGTCAGTGATATGAACACAGTGTACTCGTATTTCTTTGGTAAGTACGGATACAGTACGGACGCCTCTTGACGCTGGAGACACCCTTCTAACACTTTATGAAGAATGTGTGTGCGAGCTTTCATCAATTTTATATCTTCCTCTCTCGAGTCCCTGTGCTGCCCGTTCATAATTGGATTCTCAAATCTAGGAATATATGTTTATGTATATTTCAGCTCTTAAATGGATATCTATAGAGTTGAGTTTCGTTTGCATCCTTACCTGTTGGAGTATTCCGAGTAAGATCCCAATAAATTCGGTTTAACGAAATTCACCATGCAGTAATATTCTCTGAGATTATTTTGCATCGGCGTGCCCGTGAGTACGATGCGTCTCTTAGTGACCACTCTGCTCATAGCTACAGCCAGTATGGAGCAGTCGTTCTTCAACAAATGACCTTCATCACAAACTATGATATCCGGACCAGGATCCAACAGCGCTGTGCGGATTTTGTTTAGGATTTTGGGCCTTACGCCGTCCAGAACAGGGTCCAAAGTACTCAGACTCCTAAATAGTTCGTATCCGATGATAAAAATCCCACCTCCATTATACCAGTCCTCCAATTGATATGCCCGTTCGTAAGTCTTTTTCAGTTTTGACAATTCGAATACCTATGACAAGGAAACTTAATTTAGTGTTTTGTAACAACAATATTTATAGAAAAGTAATAAATTAAATATTTGAATACTTCAGTAAGATATCCAAATGAATGCCGTCTCTTTCTACATGTGACCGCTAAAATATCCTAAAGTGGGCGATAACTTGTGGGATCTGTGGGGCTAAAGGGAGACTCAGAAGAAATAAATCCGGCGTTGTGTAGAGACCGGGTAAAAATATTTTGTTCTTAAATTGGGCAGTAGTCAAATAAGTTTGGGAACCACTGGTCTAAGCTCTACCCTACTCAAACGATGAAACATTTAAACGTAGTTAAAAATATGGAAACTGCATTGTACCTGTAGTTTTCTTTTAACATTCCGTTGCTTGAAAAGTATAATTCGTTAAATAATTTTTATAATAATCTTAGATCAAAAATTCTGAAAGCATATTATTTGTTGATTGCATAACATGTCACAAAGTAGCGTGAACACCTTGATCTGATTGGTGACCGGTCCGATCCACTTGTGTATCTCGTCAACCCAGTTGAGTACAGTGGATAGCGGGCAGCAAACCAACACCCGCCGCATGCCCAGCTGTGGGTGAGTCAACACCTGGCGACATACATATGGAACACATTATATATCAGTGAAACTTAACACTACATATAGACAGAAAATTGTGCGTTTGTGTGTGTTCTTGTATGTGTGTGTGTGTGTGTGTGTCATATATATTACATCTGTACCGTGTGTAACAACGCCAACACTTGCAGTGTCTTTCCAAGTCCCATACAATGAGCCAGTATACAGCCCCCTCCTTCACCACCCGCTGACGTCATAGCTACGGTCTCGAAGCACGCGTCCCACATCAACTTAACACCTTCATACTGAAATATGTAACAAACGTATATATTAAATCATAGGTTAAAGATCATCAATGAAATGGAATTTTCTTACACAAATGCTCGTCAATACTTTCTGGTACTGCGAGGTTGCAGTACAGCTGACACATGTAGATATCTCATATCAAACTATTATTATGTTTCCAATTCAATTCAGCTACGTAAGTTAGTGGACAACAGCTTAAATGGCGAAGCCATGGAAACGATATATTCCAAAGATAGCAGGTTTGATTCCCGTTCGCATCGATGGATGTATCAATCTATATTCTCTACTTGAATAATATACAATATGCATATTCAAGATCTTAAAGGTACCGAAATTGTTTAAATTGCCTTACAGTAAAATTATATATATGTTGGTATGCAAATGAAACTATAGCAGTAATCCGAAAATACAAGTTTAATTTAAATGAACCCTCGCGTGAGTGTTAGCTCTCGTCATGTACATATATACCTGATGTGCTTTCATGACTTTAGTGAAGAACGGATGCACGCTGACGGCCGGCCTCTTCTCCTGGAAGTCGTACTCCAGACACAGCTCGTCGTTGATCACCACCACCCTCACGTCCTCCTCACACCCCAACACCTCTCTCTGAACATAAAAATAACAAAACTTATATGTATTGACTTTTAAACAGTACAAATTCAAATATATATATTGCAATAAAAACATATACGAACGATTGCATTGCAATCCAATATGTAGGAATATCACAAGATTTATAGTATTTTTTAATTTACCGTTTGACTAAATCATTAACAATAATAATAATCCAAATTTTTTAAGATTCAACAGACAATGAGCAGTTCTATTCTTAGGATTATAAAACATAATGCCTAAATCTCATCTATGTTATGGACGTCTATGGTTCACACTAATATTTGAATAAAGTCGATTTCACATTTTTAGTCGCGGAATTAAAGCTGTTAACACACTGGCGAATTTCCTTACATCATGTTTATTAATAATCAACTAGCATAAGTTGACCCGTCTAAATGGCTGCCTTATATAAAAGCAATACTAACTAGTTGTGCCTGGCGTATCGCTAGCCTTCGTTTACGCTCAAACTCCGCCATGTTTGCTACTACAGTGCTGCGTGCTAACGATTTCTTGTCTTTGACCTAGAAGAACAATAATTAATTTAATTTTTTTTGTATATATATATATATAAGCTATAGCCATGTATTCTGATTTTAGAAGTATTCACCTTTCTTATATTCCGGCGCCCTTTGCTTGTATTAGCTTGTGAATATTTTTTTGTATATCCCGAGTCGATACCGAAAAGCTCTCTAGACAGTACTCTATAAAGAAAAATATATATTTTATATTATGTTGTTGGCAACCAGTTTGAAATAAACTGTATTAAGTAATACTATAGGCCACGAGGTTTAAGCTGAGCTTTGCATTTGTGTGAGTAAAAGTAATCAGACAGAAAAAAATTTAGAATTGAATTTTATTATTTTTTAATCGAATACATTACATAAGAGGGACAGCTATTCCAGATTAAATTATTATTTGAAGAAAAATAAACTAATTTATGAATTCAGAATGTAAAAAAAAATATACAAATTCTTTCTCAATTTATATTTTTTTGTCATTAATGTCTTTAAGACAATTACATAATAACACAAAATTTATTTTACTTGGTTAGTTAAAGGTTTAAGTATGCTCCGTTTATTTCTGTTAGAATCCATTTCAGGAATAGAATACAAAAACTAAATGACGTCACTCCGCTATTAGTGCAAAGAATGAAGGATGAAGCAGAGTAAGAGCCGTATAACCGGTTCAAACCTACAAAAGCACGTGACGCGCACAAATCTGACATCACACCGACACTATCCGTGTGCACTCACACAAATACAAAGCTCAGCTTACGCCTCACGCACTATACTTCTTCTAGGATATAGTTCCTAAAGTTATATTTATTTATATGTACTATGTATGTAAAATAATAAACCAAATCTCTATACACGTTATACATATATATCGAAATAGCAATGGAGGTGATTGTACGCGGAAGCTGAAATACATTAATACAGCTTATTATACTTCAACTGTTTCCGTCTCTCGATGATTTTATTCTTGTTGCTCCGCCTTTTGTTCCGAACCCGCGGCCTCGTTTCGGGCATCTCCCCGCGCCTCTCAATGAACTCGTTAACGATCTTAGCTCGTTTAGCATCATCGGCGCTGAAATATATAAAAAAAAGATTTCTAATTATATGTGCAATTAGGAGCTTATAAGTTAAATTAAGCCTTCGTGTCTTTGTAATAAGATGGATTCTAATTTAATTGATGTATTTTGTAAGGTTTAAATTATCCCAGGGTCCAGATGTTAATTAAATGTGTATGGATCAAGTTGGATAATAAAACACTTCCAAGGTTAAAATTTTAATCTACTTGTTGATAAACGGTCTATCTTAAACATTAAAAAGACAATTTGAATTCTTATTATTTTTAAGATTCTATATATATTTTTTGACAGTCTGTATAAATAAGTCTGATGTTATAAAACATAATAAATACTAACTCAGAGCCGTCGTTCTTCTTGGACAGTCTCTTAAGAAGCTTCTCTTTAGTCGTGAACCACTGCTTCTGTTCCTCTGAAGATGAATCGTCCTCGGATTCAAGTCGATGACGAGTGAGCTCACCTTTGGACGTGTTCTTCTTAAAAAATATTTAAAAACCTGTTTAAAAACTGCAGTATGAAAATGTTTTTAAGATTGAAATCGGTTTACCTGAGATTTGTAATTAGATTTTTCTTTAAAGTCATTAGAGTCTTCGTCAGAGTCCTCGTGTTTGAGGACGACGGGTGCGTGAAGTAAGGCTAGTTCTCTGTTCATCATCTTGTCAGCTGTGAGCATCAATGCGTCATTCTTCCACGATTTATCTGTTTCAATCTTACATTTAATTATTCTGCCGGATCTTGTTTTGTATGTTTGTTCTTCTCTCTTCAATTTCTCCTTAATGTCTTTCGTTTCGTGTGATTTTTCACTATCACTATTACCGCCATCGTCCATAAGCAGATTTTTTGCAAAACAATTTTCTGCGCTCTTTGTAGGAACCTGTATGGAAAAATTTATTCGCATTTATGGATTGAACAATAATTTATATCATTTAATATGTGCAAGACTTACGGATAAAAATTGGTCTCTTAAAGCTTCGGATTCATCTTCAGATGGAACCAGTTCATTAAAAGTTTCATGTTTTATAGAACATTCATTAGGCTCGATATCCCGGGATAAATTAGATACCTTCACCAGCTCACTGTTTACCTTTGTTCGTGTTACATTCGTTCTAGGCGGACAATCGACATTTTCATTATTTCCAATTTTCCGTACTCTTTGGACCGTCTTTAGTTTGGTTAATCTGGAACATAAAGAGAATATGAGACTTGTTTATTTAAAAATAAAACTAAAAATTTTATAGCTTACCTGTCAAATTCTAAGTCGTCGTATCTAATGTCATCATCTGTGAGATCGTGGTATTGGAAATACGTTTTCACAAATGATTCAGGCAGTTTATCTAGTACAACGCACGTTTGCTCGTAAATCTTTTCGTCTCTACTGTCAATGGAGTAGCATTTCCATCCATGTCGTTCGATGAATGATGTTATCTCCGAAGAGGACTTAGTATCCTTTTGTATGTGTTTAGTAAGAGATTCTGGAGATGCTGAACGAAACGATTCACCCTCCAAAATCTCACTAGGTTGGTTGGAATCACTGAGCGGGGACAACGACCTAATATCAGTAAAGTCTTGGGCGTTTTCTTCATGCGGGTCTTCATATTGTGTTTCGCTGCATTTTTTTTCGTTTATAAATTCAGTGGAGTCGACGTCATTACACTGAATTTCTTTTTCCTCCCGTCTCTTATTTTCACTTCCTAGAATTCTATCATTTGTCTTCTCCTTGTCTGTTTTGAAAACAAAATCATCACATTCCGAGTCGGAAGATTCGTTTCTATTTTGTCCCTGTCTTTTTTTATCTCTCAATTGTTTTGTTACAACGGCTACACCATGTTTGTATGCTGTTTTAGTCTTACATTGAAGATCTTTGCTTGACTTTTTAAACTTACACTTTCGTTTTTCTTGTTTCTTCCTGTCAGGTTTTTTATATTCATCTTCTTTTTCTTCGGAACGACTTTCCAGAAGTCTTACTTTAGATTTGTCGACATTTTGAGGCACAAGTAAATCTAAAGAATCAGTGAAAGCGTCAATATCACCATCCGAGTCTGGTTCGTGCTGTCTACGGATTCGTTGTGAACTTTGGCTAAAAATTTCGCTGCTCGTACTGCCATAGCGATTTAAATTGACCATCATTTTATTTGAACTCACAAACGCTTCAAAAAGACTTTCATCGTAACTGGTACTTTTATGATATGTGGGTTCATTTGTAACTTCCGCTTCAAGCATACTTTCTAGTTTAGGCGTTATAGTGGAGTTAGAGAAATTATCACATCCATCCATGAATTCTGGGTAGGATGTTGGTTCTGTCTTTACGTTTGTTGAATTAGCAATGTTCTCAGACACATCGTCTAAAGGCTCAACTTTAATTCTTAGTGATGATAAATTATGATCTTGGTTTTCTCTTTTGTTGCAGCTCGTAGAATCTAAACATGAACGCAATTCCATCTTAACTTGCGACTCCCAATTATTAACATCATCTATATCTTCATGATTTACTTCACGTCCAACACCCGGGCTGTGTCCATCTTCGATTTGATAATTATCATCACCAAAATCATCACCTGCCTCGTCCTCGTAAGGTGCCATCGAAAACACATCCTCGGATACTGTATTCACATTGTTTATGGTTATATTTAAATTTGTCTCACACTGTTTTCTGTTATCTTCAAGCCTTTCGGCACTGAACACTAATATTTTATCATAGCACAATGATTTCAAACTCTTGACGATATTTATTTTCGTTTCGTCCTCTTTTTCTAAAGGGCTATTACTCGATTCATTTAAAAATGAAGAAGAACTTTTGTTAAGATTGCATTTGGTTTTCAAATTTCCATCTACACTTTTCCCAGAAGTACCGAACAGATTTTTTGAAACGTAATTTTTCTCTTCTATATGAATATCTAAGCTCTCTATACATGGTTCAAACGACGTAACTTTAATTTTTTTTCGTTCAAAACAGTTGTTTTCCAATGTATTTTTTTTATGTTGTTTACGTGGATTATTGTAGGTTTTAGCAATGTCACAATTTTTCTTTTCCTCACACAATTTAAAGCATGTTTTAACTTCAATATGTTTGTTTAAAAGATCGTTCAAACTTTGTATCGACAATTGAGACAAAGTTTTTAGTTTAGAATTATTTTTTAAATTAAAATTTTGACATTCCTTAGATGTGAGATCATTTTTTGCTCTGTCTGAGCGTTTATCTAAAACAATATCAAATTTTTCTTTGCATAGTTGAAGTAGAGATTTTACTTCGTATTTTGTTTCTTCGATATTTATGTCTATAATTTGTTTGGATAATTCCTTTAAAGGCTTAATGTTGTAACGGCTGTATGTCGCATTAGCATATATGACTTCTTCGCACATCTGAATTAAAGTTTTTACCTTGTAACAATTTCCTTCCAAAACAAGATTTTCGCTTTCATCACATAAGTTCTTGCCTAAATGTTGGTCAACAGTTTTGCTATTTTCATTTAGTAATCTTTGCACTTCAGATAGAGTTATGGTTTTTAAAGATTCTAGCTTGTAATTAATTCGAGAAATGGATTTTTGAATGTCGTCATCTTTTTTAAAACAGAGAGACAGCAAAGGTTTTAATTGTTCTTTAATTTGAGGTTCCCTAACAATATAAACTGGCTTTTCACTTTTATATGCAGCAAGGGACTGCCTTGATTGAGCACCATGCCAGTTGTCCTTGCTCATGAGCTTCACAACTCTTTTAAAACAAATAGTTTTAAGAGGCTGTACAAATGCTGATTCAAAACAATTATTTTTCATATATAAGATATTTCTATTAATATCTTTTACTATTGCCATTCCTTCCAAGTTTTGAAAGTTTAAGTTTTTTGCATTTTCCAGTCGGTTGAGATCTTTTTGTAAGCAATCAATAGACTTGCAATTGTAAATTTGCTTGGAACTAAGACAGTTTTGTAACACTTTAGTGCAAAGTGACGTCAATGTCTCAGGAGATAAATAAGTATATTTTGCTAGATATTTAGCATTAGCCGTCAAATGGTTGGTTTCAGTTGCTTCTATCAAAGCAATTTCCGATGGTATATTCTCGTTTTGTATGATGACTGCCTTTTCTGGGAAGTCTACTGTACTGTCAACAAAATAATTACATATGTATTTCTTCTCCCTATTGAACCATTCAGTCCTTACATAAGGAGCACAAAGAAGCAATGCCTTTTGACGTTCATAGTTCATAAAAAAATTATTTACCATTTGTAATGTGATCTTACAATCAGGAGGCTTTTTATTTCGGCTGTCCTGGGCTAAAAAAGACTGATTAGGTTTAATTTTTTTCACCACAACAGAATCATTTATCCAAACACTGTTTTTTCCTATATTAAGTTTCTTTTTAGGTTGTGGCTCTTCACAAGGCTTTTTTGCAATTTTTATTGACAATTCTTTGTTTAAGAATACGGTTTTTGGATTAAAAGCAGCTTTAACAGGGGCTTTCGTCGCAACCGGCTCTTCTACTATTTCACAGTCACTGTCACTAGTTTTAGATGTGGATGTTATAATTTTAGGCTCCTCTCGGTGTTGTATCAAATTATTTTCTTTTAAGAATTCCTCATATTGCTTTGATAAATCCTCTTCCATTTGAACCAAATTATGTTTGGCAAGCTTAAACAAAAGAAATGATTTTTTAACGCAATAATCCATTTTGAATGTATCCGTTACATGTCTGGTATTAATTTTTTTGTTAATAAAATCATATGACTTCTCAGTCATTAATTGTCCTAATTCTGCCGTTGTTTGAACTATGCTTGATAAAAATTCACAAGCTTTTTCTGACTGTTCCGCGGTAAGTGGCACTTGATCTTTCATTGGAATTTCATATAAGGTGTCAGTCTGTGCACCCTCAGATTTGTTTTGGATAATTGTTGTTTGTGAACATTTGTCTACACTTTTATGGACATCATTTGCGTCAAGTATTGGAATTTGTAGTGGAGTTTTCACATCATCCATGGACTTCTTGCTTATTTTAATGTCTGTTCCTTGTACAATTTTTGCAATAAAATTCTCAAATTCGCTTGTTTCACCCTGTGACTTGTTTTTTATTTTAGGTTTTGTTGTTGCACTTAAATCACCATTCCCTTGAATGATTAAACCATCTGAACAATTTTCAAAGTCAACATCTCTAGAGTCTGTGTTGGTGTTAGTTCTCTCTGTAGGGCATGTACTCTCAGCATCACTTTTCCTACCTCTCTTTCTGGGGCTTTTGTTGCTTACGGTATCTAGCTTTTTATGTTTCTTCTTTTTTTGTTTCCTAGGCTCTTCTAGATCGAGTTCATAGTCTTCCATAGCATTGTCACTCTCAGTCTCTGTTAATTGCCGCTTATCACCAGGAAAATATTCATCATCTGAATAATATCTTCCACCCTTTTTCCTTCTTCTTGGTTCATCATCAGAAGATTCCACATTAGCGTAAGGGTCTTCATCAGACCCCTCATCATAATTCCAAGTCTTTAATATCCTTCGTCGCACTGGTCTTCTAGATGAATCTTCAGTAACTTTTTCATTAGTTTCATTTGGTTCTCCCATTGAGCTGTCCTGAGGAGTGTCATTCTTAATATCTTTATCCTGTGGATCTGACAAATGATTTTTCGTTGAACTAAGCTTTGGTCCAGGAATATCAGTGACTGTGTTGACAATGTCGCCATTATTTATTTCTTTTATATCAACATCACTGTTTGAAGGAAGATTATTTTCTATCTCGCAATTTACTTTAGGACTATCATAGCTGTTCTCTTTTTGCTGAAGGTTTACAATCTTTTTATCACTTTTGGTATTTTCATCATCAGTTATCTTGTTTTTCTCCACTAACATTTTTGTAGGCGATCTATTTAAAACCTTTCTAGGTCTGCCTCGCTTTTTAACAGGTGCTACTGTGTCAGGTATAACTTTAGAGTCCATCTCCAAATCGTTTGGGTTCTTTGATACAGGCATTGTTTTCGCATAAAATTTTTTATTTGAATCATTTTCTGAATTTCTACTAAAATTGCTCAAAGGAATTTCTTCCATATCTTCTTCTGTAATGTCATTTTTGTCTATATGTTTATTTTGGATATCTATAATGGTGTCTCTTTTACTGTTAGTAGTATCAACTGAATTTTTAGTTATACCACATTCTGATGCTATATTGGAAGAGAAACTATCTGATGGTTCAGACTCTTTCCTTGATAACTTATTTTCACATGGTGCTGGATTTTTATCTGGAGATACAAGATTTTGATTGTTCAGCCTATATTGTTTTCTGCCCTTCTTTTGCTTATTTTTCATTGCAATTAGGGAGATTTTTGTCCCAAAGTCCTTAGATTCTGTGGTTATATCAGAAACTTGGTTATTTTTTTCCTCATTTAACATTTCCTCTTGTTTATAATGCTTTGGCTTTCGTCCACGTTTACCTTTTTTATAACTCTTTTTGGAGGGCTTTGTTTCCCCCTTTTTAGGAACAGAATGATGGGATTTTCTTTTCGCGCTATTGGCAGGAGCTTTTTCAGAGACATGTTTTGTTTCCTTAATTTCTTCACTGTTATGCTCAATATACAATTGATCACTAATTATGTCTTCAGTTAAAGCACTTTCTTTCTCACTCTGCTGCTTTCTGTTTCGCCTTTTAGTTTTGGCCCTATTGAATACACTTGGAGACAGGATTGGTTGTATGTGTTGATTTTCAACAGGCACTTTTTTTTTTCGACCTCTTGTTTTCGGAACGGTAATTTGACTTGTATGCTGTTGGTTATTGGTTTCAAAAGCTGTATCGGGCGCCTGATTTGATGCAATTGGTATTTTACTGGCATTTTTTGTTTTATCATCTTGTATTGACATAGGAACTGCATCAATTGGAACATCATTTAGTATTTCAGAGACATCATGATCTGGATTTGTATGTGGAGGTGATATTATATCTGAGAGGGTAATAAATTCATCTTCTTCGTACATTGTTACAGCTTGAAACTTTTCAAATGCGTCCTCTGTTGTACAAAGATTCCTACTTTGTAAATCAGGTACTTCCATTGTCGCAACGAAAACTATCCCGGTTAAAATTAGAATACATCATAGAATTGTAATATTATGATCCTTGTTAAAAGCAGTTTATTATTACAATATAAAAAACTTTCAGGGGATTTGCTTATATTTGTTGTTAGTTTATTAGTAACCAGCTTCGCCAAAATATTTTTTTGGCATTTAGCGGCTTCCATGCTTTGGGTTCGAGCATTTCTAAAACAATTTTGAAACTACATAGTATAGAATATAAAAAATATACTCAAAAATCTTAGTAACATACTACCTTCTTTTGTATATATATATAAAAAAAATTACTAAGGATATATGTCGTCAGTTTAAATCGGAAATATTATATGCTGTGAAGTCAAACTATTGCCTATGCAAAAATAGACATGTAACAATGACAGTTGACATTTTAGTTTTCACAATTCAGTTGAGTGTTGACTCTATTGACATTGTTGACGAAGTATATAGAGTTAAGATTTAATTTAATTATCGCATCAAACAAGATGTTAAAAATTCAATAAATAAATTAAATAATAAGGAAGAAATCATTTTGTAAATATGTATTTTCCCATAGGATGGCCCAAAGTTCTGAAGAACTTAGGAACAGAATCAATTATGCAAATAGTGTCCAATAGAGACAAAATTTTGTTTGCATCACTTAGTGAGGAATGTTTTGCTGTTTGGTTTTGTAAGGTATATAAGGATTATAAACTGTATTAATTTGATATATATTTTTTGTTAATTGATTTAAATGAACTGAGTTATACATTTTCTGTACTTCTTAATTTATTAATAAAGATTATCAAGAATTAATGAAAACTTCCCACATTATTAAGTCTAAAAAATGTCATAATTTGTATTTACAACCACAGGAGTAAAAGTGACACATCTCATTACTGAATCAAAGAAGATATATGTGACGCATTGCTGAAGAAATATATAACATACTTCATATGTTCATTAATATTCTACATATTTCAGCCTAGCGTTCCAATAGTATACCACAGACGTACAACAGAATCTATACAAAGACTTGGGGTGAATGTCGGCATTGAATGGAAACCAGATTCATCAATGATATGCATATCGGTATGTTTTCATTGGTTACTTCACTACTGTATTATAGGTGTAGTATACAATAAAACTATATTAAATGACAGACACTAATGTGATAAAGTCATCTACGTAAACTACACTTTACATTAAATCATTATTTAACAATACCAAGCAATAAATAAGAATAGTCAATGTAATATTGCACTTAATGAGAGCTTACATTAGCTCATGTATCAGAAATAGATAAAAATGAATAAAAATTCAACAAATAATTGCAAAAAGAAACCGCCTATGACACATACTATTTCTTATTATAATAGTTACTTCTGTATACTACCATCAAAATATCTTAGGTTATGGTAAAATTTAAGTATTGTATCACAAAACTATTTTTATCCATAAATAAATTATTTAAATTTATGTTACACCACTAAAATTGTTACAATATATGCCTTATCTGTACAAGTTACTTCAATGAACCTATTTCTAAAATTACAGTTAATTCCAGTATTAATTTCTCTTTAATAATTACAGACATCAGAGGGCCATTTGATATTATACAATGTGGAATCTCAAAATGAACAATCGGCATATCAACAGTGTGATCCGCCAACGGCAAGCCTTAGAAGAGATTCAGCGGAACTGTTTGTTAAGGAAGTTATAACATCACTGAAAATCACTTTGGTACTATTGAATATATTAATGTATTTTGTAATTATTTTTCCTTCAAATTTTAACTTTAGTCACCTATGGAATAAGTTTAATGTGTTAAAATAGAAAGTGAATGTTCTTTATAATCAGAGAATTCAATAATTTTCAGAACACCTCTAACAATTTGAAAATAATTTTAATTGGTTGTATAACTATAATAATTTTTTGTTACTAAACATGTATTGTTCTACATTATCTTACTAAAAATAATTGTTTTATCATCGAAAAATGCTTGTACAACTCATTTTTGATTCAATTATTATTTATTGTAACAAAACAACTATTACTTTCCCATCATTATCATGGATGGTTGGCAGTTTTTATTCTTTTTTGTTTGTAGAAGGTGTTCTGATAATTCAAATAAATTGACTATTTCTCTAATATTTGTAATATTATAATTTACAGTTCAAAGAGATACTTGTCTGGGACGGTCATATAACAAGAATGTGTTGTATATCAGGCACAGAAATACTTGTGTGCACTACAAGAGCTCATCTACTTAGATATCGCTGGGACGGCAGTCAGAATAGGGACTACTGTCTGGATCTTGGAAGGATCCCATTTTCTATCAATCAACAAGTCTCGAAAGGTGCTTTAATTTGTTTATGTTGTACTATTACTAACCAACAGAGGAATTATATGATATTTACATAAATATTAACAGACTATAAAAGCGTAGATCTATTTAATAAAATGGGAAACAGCTTACACATTATATATATTTATGATTATATATTCAATTAAGTGCTTATTAGTAATGTTCAAAGGATATAAATGCTGAATTGATAACATAGCTAAATTAAAAAAATATCGCAGTAACATTATATAATTGTATTGTTTTTGCTATCAAATTATATCCGTTACCCACTTTAAAGACAGGACATTCAAAGATTTACAATAATTTAATATTACATTTGATATTTTATAACTGATAACTAATAAAAATGTTTATATATCAAAATGTATTAAAACATGTACATATAATATATATATTTTTTTTAAATAAAATCTTTAATTTATATGTGAAATTTTTATATATTCTTTTTATTATTCCAGCCGAACCAATTCTAGAAGATAACACACATGTCAATGACATTGAGTATTCACCGCTAGTGTGTGGTTTTGGCATTACTTTAAATGATGGCAGAGCTGCTTATCTCACAGCGCCTAATCTTAAGTTTGATCCTAACGTGAGTAATGTTTATTAATTCATATTTACGGAATATTTATTTTGTTTTTAATTTATTACTTTTATTAAATAGTTATTGTTTGTTAGATAAAAATATCAACGGATTTGAGGGTAAGATCCTGTCTATGGTTACAGTAGGAAGTGTCCCTTTTGAAAGCAGAATTAAAATTTAATTAATCGAATATATTTATTTATTTATTTTCCCTTTCATGTAATACATCCAACATTACAGCTTTCAATATTATAATTATATAGCTAAGGTTTATCTCTTAATATTCAGTAAAGTAATATTTTTTAAATTTTTTATTAAGAAATTTTTGTTTGATTTGAATTAAGATTGAAAGACAAATTTGAAAATTTGAAAGAGATATTTCTGTTTTATTTCATATTTGATCGAGAAAATATTTGTTTCTCTTTTTAACAAAATTCAGAATATAGGGTTCATATTAATGATTTATATTGGCACATAGATTGATTTTAACTTTTAGTTATTGAATTTGTATGAAAAAGGAAAATAAACGGTGATCTGTTTATTTCTTTAATAAATATATATTGAGTTTCATCAAGTTAAACTAAATAATATTGTTTTCCTTGGAAATCTTAATTTTTGTAATATATATATATATATATATATCACACACTGTTTTATATGAATACTGTGTATGAATGAATAGTTAATCTGTATAGATTTCAACTGTTCATTTTTATATTGTTATCATTGTCTGTGATAATTTCTTTGTTGGATGTATTAAGACTTGTAGGCTATAAAAATACACTGTGGACCTTATTCAATGACATAACCAGTGAGAAACCAAAGAATGCTAACATTATTATTTTAAACAAGAATAAATATTGACTAGGCTAAGAAAGTACTGACGCTAAAACAAATTATGGCTTGTGGGGTACTATTGTTGATATAACTTACTTAATGCTCTTTTTTTGTAGGCAGTACAGGGTATTTGGGCTCAGGGCATCGACGACGCTACCTGTGTAAGGGTGAACCACAAGTTCCGACTCATAGCTATTGGTAGAAGGAAGTAAGTTTGTTTATATGATGAGATCTTGATTTTCGCGATACATTTAAATGAAACTAAAATATTTCGGATTTACTACGAGATTTTTTATTAATATAAAACTACATAATCCCGACGTTTCGGTTACTTTACAGTAGCCGTGATCACGAGCAGACGAGAATATGTAGTTTTAAATTATTAAAAAATCGCGTAGTAAATCCGAAATATTTTAGTTTCATTAGTTTATATGATTGATATAATTTAAAAAGTATTCAATGGCTCTAAAAAGTATTTAATTTAATAGCTTTTAATGCAACAAATATGTAATTTAATTAAATATATAAATTGATGATTGATTTTATTTTATACGTATTTCATTATACTGCCTCTCGAGCAGTCTACCGACTAGTCATGGGCCATAGACCATGCATGATTTTGAAAAACAGCGAATGCTCCTATATCACTCGACTCAAACATAGTTAAAATCACTGAAAAGGAAATTCAAATGAAAGGAAACGGAATGAAAACACAAGCCCACAGAGAATGAGATCAAAGATTTTCATCAGCCTATCGGAGCCCACTGTTGAGTAAAGACCTCTTCTCACATGGAGAAGGTTCGAGCATTCATCACCATGCTCGCTCAAGGCGGGTTGGCGGTTTCAAACTTATAATTTGAAATTATAAGTCCAGGTTTCCTTACGATGTTTTCCTTCACCGTCTGTCACTTGTGTCTAAATGCTCTTAGAAAGTCCAAATGACTAGGCGAAGTCACATTGGCACTTGCCAGGTTTCGTGCCCGCGCCCTCATGCATGAGAACCTTTAGCCTCCAGGCCACCACGACTTGTAAGTCACGAAGTGTAGGATGTTTGCGAGTATTCATTTAATTAAAACTAGAATTTCGGAATAACGCCTTATTTTATTTTTTTTAAACTACATACTCCCTACGTTTCGGGTCCTTTGCACCCACCGTGATCACGGGCAGGCGAGAAGAATCATAACTCACAGAGCAAATAATTTAGAGCACTCCTCTTTTTGGCGAGAGTTGAAGACTGTTCAATGGTTATACGCCGTAAAGTATATAATGAATTATCTGTTTCAGTTCGCAAATAGATGTTTTCACTATCGACGAGTTGACGGGTGGTTTGGAACTATCTCACACTATGGTCCTCAGTTCAAAGGACTTTCCCGGTGACCCTGGACCAGTTAAATGTATGAGGTCAGCAATTGATTGTTATTTTTGTTAACAATCTATTTATTTACACGTTTTATACATTTTGGGACATTTAGTAAAGTGTCAATGACCTTGAATCTATTTTAAAAATCAGAATAAGAGATAGACAATTATACCAAAATTCCCAGTGGTTGGTCCCGGATCAAAGCGCAATAGTAATATTGTATAAGTCACCTGATAATTACTATCGCTTGTTTAATTATTGTTTGGTTACAATTTAACTTTTTTTACATAATTAAAGCTCCTCTCTCTAAGGTACATTTCGAAATACATTTGGATGAAGTCACAGACAAAAACCATATATTGATATGTATTACGTACATATTGTGATTGTAACAATATTTTATGTAAAAGATTTGTTATATTTTTTAGAATAAAATATATTAGAAACAAATCGAGAGAGAGAGAGAGAGAGACAAATAGAGACCGTTGGTTTGGAACTTACGAGTTCTATTTCTGTATATGAATATTTGTTTGTGTGTAATGTGTGTGTTTGGTGAGAGGTGTGTGACTTCGGCAGGTGGTCGGGCGACGGTCGCGCGGTGGTAGCTTGCTGGGAACGTGGCGGAGTCTCCGTTTGGAGCACCTTTGGAGCCCTACTCGCGTGTTCTCTGGCGTGGGACTACGGTCTGAGTCGTGATCTCGCCAAGGACAATCCTCTCGTCGTATGCAGCATGGTAATTCAATTAGTTTAAAAGCTTCTTTAGAAAAAACTAATGCAGCATGGTAATTCAATTAGTTTAAAGACTTCTTTAGAAAAAAACTAAAAACATTTCAACATACAGAAGAAAAAAGAAAGTAGGAAGTTTTTAAATAAGTAACAATAAGATACTTTATCAAATTAATGAATTCAAATTTAGACCATAACGTATGATGTAATGTACAACGCTATTAATGGAATTGTATACCGCTATTAACAGCTTACATCTGATACGAACACAGATATGTGATCTGATGCGAGGCATATCGATATTCGATTATTCGATATACAAAATAATAATATTTTTTACAATAAATATTCTAATAAAGAAAGAATTTTCTTCTGAATTTGAATCATTCTTCCAGGAGTGGGCGACGGAAGGTTATCAGCTCTGGAT
>DVQP01000811.1:0-19215 GCA_018231745.1 Danaus eresimus | reverse complement strand
ATACTGTTTGATCGAGAAAGATAAAACTTAATAAATTCCGATATCTGGTTATTTATGGCCTCTAGGTTAGAAGAATAAGCCTCTGGGTTAGAATAAGTTAGATAGATAAATACTGGTTCGTCCTTTTAGTTACACATATTACTAATGCCGAAATTAACGCGGACGAAGTCGGGGGCAACAACTTGTACAAATATATATAAAACAAAGTGCTGTTAGAATTTTAGCAATCCTAGTACCTGTAAATTTAAGTTAAAATGTAGTCAATTTAAGTGATGTTGTGCTTGAGAATCATGAAACCTCTGAAGTGTCGAAATTTTCAGGAATCCACTTCAGACGTTCCAACCGTATAGTTCCACATCCAAGCTAAAGAAAATTCACTATCCAGCATTAATTAATGACAAAACTGTCACAACATGATAAATTTTTATAACAAAGTGCCATTGTAAGAAAAACACACAATGTTAAATCACATATATATGTATATGTAGTAATTTCATTCTTGACATTTTGAATTCCATATATTATATAGAAAACAAACCGACATTTCCTTTAAATTTACATAACATTCATTTTCTTAATTCATTTCATACAAAAGCGTCGACTAAATACAGAATCCAATCAAACGTATTTTACTACATTCAAGATCGTAATTTCGTTTCAAGTTTGTGATATTAATTGGTGAACTAGAATTGAAACTGATTTCATATGACGATAACAATAGTATTTGCACTTCGCTGTTTGCATAATTAACCCATCAAGATTTGTCGTAATATCACTTACAGTTCAAGCGAATTTCACACATATTCAACTACGTCTAGGTCGTAAAACGCTCGCACAGATTCAACGATAGCGAAACACGTTGTTCCTGTGTACAGAGCGTGAGATCCAATACTAATTAATGCACAAAGGGATTTCTCATTAGCCAATGAAGTATAAAACTTGTACAATGCGGATAGGCTGCGGTACTAGCACTTAGTAAAACTTTTCCCTCTATTGTAATTAGAAAATAGTACTTAATATTTATAATACCGATAGCCCACAGCTGCACACAGGTTTATTAAAAGGCTAAATATTTAAAATGGGAAAAACATGCAGTACTTATAACAGATTGAGTAAAACATTATTTTCATAACTATTAAATGGCTATTTGGCCAAATGTTTTGCTTAAAAATGATGCAATTTAGAAGATATATCAGAAGAGATAATTATTGTTTTATTGCTTGTATGTTACCTATTACATCTTGTATTAGACTGGCTACGACTGGGTTATACTAAAACAGTGAAAAATCAAATGTTATCCTTAAAATAAAAATATAAACCCTTACCGTTAAGACATCATGACTTTCTCATTCATTCCAAATCTGTGAAGAATAAAATTCAATTCCACTAACTGCGTGAAGTCATCCGATACCATTAACATTAAAAAATCAAGCTATGTCAAGCAACGAGCTACTACACACCTCTAAAACAATAATGGTACATGGAAAACATTTTTCAATAAAATATACATAAAAATACATTGCACATTTCCTTAAAGAAAGACAAAGACAAAAATTATAAAAATGATTTTTTTCCGTCTCGGTGTTGTATAAGTAAACAAATGTAGCATTTACACCTACTTATTTTACATATGTTTGTTGGTACAAATAAAGAACAGTTCCTTCGCTTTTATACTTATGTATACATAAGTAATTATCAAATTTTATATAGCTATGTGTTTATTGTTGTTGGTCATAGTGACGGGTCGGTCGGTCGGTCGGTTTGTTGGTTCAGCTTTAGTTTTTGTTTGTTGTTAGCTGCAATATAAGCTTGCCGCAGACCAGATTAATCTCAGTTAGGCGGATTTATGAATAAATAAACGCCATACACTCGCGGACTCTCGTGGGATAAACTGGTTATTGTTTGATTTGTTGTTTGATAAGATTCTAGATACATCTAATGTTATATCCAGTATATGAGGTCTCCAATAGACAGAACAATATGTAATATTTGTTATTTCTCTTATACGTAACATTACAGTAATATCACAAAAAATATATTAAAAGCATCTATGAGTGAAAATTAAATACATTTTGCTAAATTAAACCCGCACTTAGTTTTGCTTTGGGGCTGAAATACAAAGTGATTCCAATGTTTTATTAGGTTGGGACTCCTTATATTCTTACTCGGTATTTTCTATTGAATTGACAAAGATTAACATAAAATATTTGTTTGAGGAGAACTAAAAATGTATGGAAACGGGAATATTTTCGTTATACTTTAAAAATCAGATACATCCAAGTCATAAAGAGTCAAGTTTATTTTAACGACAGCTTTTTGCTTTGATAATGTTATGTTATAACTCCTTACTTTATAAAAACTCTTGTAAGAAAAATGATGTATGAATCATATATCAGCAATGATCAAGATCTACAATATTATTTTGATGTAACACTTGAACGTCTGTTGTAATTGTTGTCGTACGTTAATGCCTTTCCGAATTAATGTGATCGAACATAAATTTATTTAAAGAGATTTGTCTTAATTGTACTTCATATAAAAATTTATGAATAATTTGTCCAATCTCTGACAAATTCTGCCGTGATATAAAATAAAAGCAGCTGGGCAACTTACTAGAACTGAAACTCAAATGTATTACAAAGAATAAAAGCTCCATCCCCAACACCTGCAACTTTCAGAACATCGAGTTGCAGGTCTCTTTCAGCAAAACTGTTGTGAAAAATAAATTTTCTTCATTTTTATTCCCCCGAACAACAACAACAACCGAACAACATCTATAAAGTCATCACACGGTATGGACATACAAGAATGGATATTACATATGCAAAAAATATTTATATCTATGAAAAACAATGTATATTTTTATATTTTTAAATACCTGTAAGTATGTGTTTAAATTTTAAACAATTGACATTTTTATATTAAGATAAAAACTAAAAGTAAATAGAGAATAAAATATGAAGGGCACATTATTACGTCCGTTAAACAACCTGCACATAATGAGATCTAAGACTTTCATTAATATGAAAGTAATATTTTTCGGATTAATACCTGTATTTTACAACTTTAAACGATCTGTACCTGACATTTTGAATATGGCAAGACTAATACAACTCAACTGAAATATAAATTGTTTATATACTATCAGGACGCCTTTGTCATCATTAGTCTTATGTATTAATATCGTTATATCTTGAAGGTACACTCAAAGTTTATTATATATTTTTACGTACAAATGAAAATAAAATGCTGGATACATGAAAACTCTCAGTTTGAAACGTCATCTCAATCATTATCCATCTTAATATTAAGCGCTATGTAGTCGTCAATATAAGAGTTATTTTGATTTATAAAGTATCGTATTATAGTTTCAATCATAATAATTAAACATGTATAGCATTGTTTTTAATATTTATGAATATGTAATATTAAGAAAATATCAATTTCTAATTAGAATTTTATCCGAACAAAACAGTTTGAATTGTTTGTTTTATAGAATTAAAACATTTTAAATTAGCTCTTTTGTTCAACGTGCAGTCGCCTGCAATTGCGTTTAACAAAATGTCTGCCGACAGAGCTAGTTAGCACTATCTCTAGGGAAAAAGACGTGTACACTCGACAACACAACACATTAAACGTTTAAATGACACAAATAAAGCTTCTTCTATTTGTGTGTTACAGTGTACCTACGGACTGTCGCAATATTTGTATTGCACTAAGCAATAATTCCACTTGCAAACAGACTTTATTTTGTACAGTCCGAAAGATAGTTGACACAGAAACAATTCACATTATATCACAATGACACATATTTGCTCGTTAAATTCGTGTATACAGGCTTATATTTTACTCTTGTCTTTGGCAAAATGTGTATACTATAAATGCAATATAAATTAACACATCTCATTTAAATGAATTGTCTCGAAATTTATTAATTTCCCAAATATGCTGAAAACCTAAGTATATATTTCAGCTGAATTAAATCTCTGTGAGATAAAGTATCTTCAGAGAAAGATAAAATAATGACGTTTGAGGTTTCATTGATATATACAAGCCCCGACCATAAATGATTTCCCTCTCACTCATTAATTAATAACGTTAATAAGCTTATGATATCGACAACTATAAAATTAATTAAACAAAGTAAACATGTACTTTATTATATGAATAAAATATCATATTAATACAAAACTAATTAAAAACAAAGTATGTTATTAATTATCGCTCCATATAATTATATAACTTTCACTTTAAAATTCAAAGTGTTTCTTTTTATACAGTCAATAAATATAACGAAGGCTTCGTAGGAATCGATGATATAACAGATTGATTGGATAAGGCATCAGAAATGACATACGAATAATTTTATTTGTAAGTTCACTAGGGCAGTTTGACCGACCATAAATATAAACAAAGTTAACTGATAGCGTATCTCACAGCCATGAGATATTAAAGATTTCGTAAAGGCTCCTATTCCTCAACTTAGTAATCTTTTATAATCCACCAGCTGTTTCATCTAAAACACTTTCATTCTTCATTATACTTGCTCGCACGACAAAATCCTATGGGTATCACGGAATGCATTCTCTTCATGAAATGCTAGCATTTTATAAAAGTATTCTCTCGTTTAAATACGAAAAGAAAATTTTAAATTTTATATTAGAAATTGAAAAGAATTATCTTCAATGGTTATGTTTATTTTTCAATTTTGCCAACATAAGCTTCTCACTCAATATTATAATTATAAAAACAAAGCAGCCGCTGAAAAGAGATGGAGTTGCTGTTTTCTTTGAATTTTTTATTAATGTTTTTCTGTGTTCGCGTCAGTAATGGAAGGTAATGGTAAGCCTGTTTACCGACACACCAACGCTCTCAACGAGCTCTCAATATCCGAGCTTTGAATTCAAACCCCTCTTATCTCTAAATCAAATATAAACAAGTGAGTTTCGCTGTTTCGTTCGAGTTACATGTGTTTTAGTTCATTCTGTTTGATTTGTAACGGAAAGACGTCTCGTTCATGACGTGTAAGCAATTTATTAGCTTTTTTGTTTGATGATAATAATTAAGTAAATATTTTTATTTGAGTTCTCGTATCTCCCTTGGATGTTCGTTTCTGTTTATAACTTCGTCTTCATTCCCTTCAAAGACAGGAGTGTCAATAATGATACTCGTCAGTTATTTATATTTACATACATATGTGTTAAATATACGTGGAAATTAATATACAAGAGAAGTTTTTGTTTCGTCCAATAACAAATAAAATGTAAAAAAAAAAGCATTTATATATTCGTCAAAACATTTTGCAATTGAAAACTTTTTGTTCTTCATTTATATAACAGTAAGTATATGTATTAAATTTTTATTATATTTATAAAAAAATACGTAATTTCAAGTAGCATACCTTCTATTTTTTCATCCAACATTTTAGGAAAAAACCAAAATCTACTGATAAGGCGACGTTTCTAAGGCATATTCTGTATCCTTATCAAAAGTACGCTTACCTCGGGATATAAGCACGAATTCATTTCCATACGAGATAACACAAACCCCTCGGGCACGCATCCGGTACAGTCGTGTTTGAAGAGATACAAATTATTGTAATACATTATCAACAACTTTAATTGTCGTCAACAAGTCTTTTGGGTGAAACTATTACTTATTATAACAAATACTGATAAAACCTAAGTAAATATCACCAGAGCCAGTATATTTCATCCATCAATTAAATCCGTAACATCTCCTATATTTTTTGCAAATAAGATTTATTTATTTAGTGATCTCACAACGGAAATAACATTGACATTGTCATTCCGCCATTTTTGTTGTAAGGGACATAACTCAATTCGACAGAACGGCATCAATATCGCTGCTCATTGTCTTTGTACATCTCCTTGAAATTGGATAATGTAGAATCTTTGTTGTACGGTGGGCCAAATGGAACATATAATACATTACCGCAATACAGACCCTATATCATAAACAATAGGACACATTAGGGTTGTTTACACGAAAATCTTTTGTTATCAAATTTGTTATAATAACATCCGACCACAAATGACATGAAGAAATGAAACGCGATTATGTTCGGTTGGTTGGTTTGATCTTCAGACGAAATGTGACTCACATATGAGAAACTAATGTCTCATGTTTATTTATTTAAATGCTATGATACTGAGCTGGGTATCTTTCTGTTTTATTTTAGATAAATAATGCATTTTTTAGAACAACATTACAGTTTCCCAGAAGAGGAAGCCGTAGATGGAATCAATTTTAATTATTACTCTTATGAGTCCCTATAAGTTTATTAACAATTTTACAAAAAAATCTAATAAATATAATGCAGCACAGCGGTTCTCAGTTTGCATTTAAATAATAAATTACGTCGGAACAAAGAATATTCGCGTCTCATGCTTAAATTCATGCATTCCCGGGCCAAACGGCAATCTCGTGGATTTCGAGCGAGAAAGCGTATTATAAGCGAAAACCATAATTAACTTTATTCGTACGTGTGATTCTAGATTCGTTCATTTATGAAACACATTGAAATTATAGTAATCCAATTGTTTTTAAGTGATTGTGATACATTCATATTTTCTTCAAAAACATAAATACATGATAAATCAAGGAACCTCCATGAGAGAGGGTTTCCTTAGAATGACATCCGTCTTGTTAGGATCACAAAAATGTAAAGTACCGTCACGTACTCGGCCTTAAGTGTAACACTATTCCTAGTGTCACTTGACTACGTGTCATCATAATGTAATCCTCGGATGACGAGTGCCCTAAAATTGCTCCAGTTTCAGTTATTGTTGGAAATTTGCCAGCGGAATGACCCTTCCAAAGGACCCCTAATACTCGAGCGTTGCTATGTTTAAATTATTGTAAGTCACGACGCCTGGCTCACGATTTGGGTTTATAGTCAATTCTATTATGAAAAATAGTGTATGCTCTATGTACCAAGTTTCTAAGGTTGTAAATTATATGTCACAAAAAAATACATTATTATGAGTTAGTAGATTTTTTTACATTCTAATTAAATTAATATCAAATAAACAATTAATATCAAAACTCACATTTTATATAATTGTATACGACAGGATATCACGTTCAATCTCCTGTATTATAATGGACATATCTCTCTTCTACTCCGTATGGAAAGTCACAAATAACTTGTTGCTTGTTCTCACATATACCAACCTATGAAATATTACATATTCTATATTGTGCTCTATAATAAATTCGACGAAACATATACATATCTATCACATCAATTTAAATTTAAAAAATATTTTCCTGTACACAGCAAAAAGAGAATCTACATGGGAATCGAATTACGAATCGAAACTAATTTATTAATCTCTGTAAACACGAAACCAGAAAATTTGTCCCCAGAGATTTTAATGCTGTCGAATCGGGTTACGTTATTGAAAGACGAATTACTTTCTTCGAAATTTCTCGATACCTGACTCGTAAACCTTTGAAGCCTTTATGAGAATGAAGTAAATCGAGTCAACGGTTTGATAAAGCCAAGAAAACGTGCAATTTTGAAATATGACTCGAACAATATTAAAAGGATAGGCTCGGTATGTTCAATGTTTTGATCTAAAATACTTTGAGAGGTAACGCAGGCCAGAAAAATATTTCCTTATAGGTATTAGTATAATACCAGACAGTTATCTCTCATTCTTAAATAAATAAAGGTTAAGGTCAGGTCAAAAACACCGCCGTACCAAAATTTGAAAATATGTAACTTTTTCAAATTATGAACTTAATCTACTATTTGATTCCAGGAACAAAACTTCTTTCAAGAAAGTCATATTAACCTAAGATTTTGAACTTTAATTTAGTATTGATAAGAGCTAAAATGTTAATAATCCGCGTATGGTGTAGATTGTTATCCAGCTCCCTTTGATTGCTCGCAATTAAATACTCCGCATAGGGGAATGCTTTGCTTTTTAATTAAAAATTTCAAACTAATTTTCACCACTTGGACTCGCATTGTTTGTGTATTTGAAAAGGTTAAAATTATAGATATTTTCGAGTTTTATAGTTCATGAAGTGTTCATTTACAGATATGTTATATTCATTTTATTAATTCAACAATATAATTAACAAAAATTTAAATATATAGATAATGTTTTATGTTATATAATTTGCAATTGTGATACAGTAACAGTACACCACAGTGAGCTCTGGCATGCAATGCACATTATTAATCTTTATGAATAATAGAAAATCTTGTACGAATTTTAAATTTAAACCTAAAACGTTCTTTTGTGCGCCGCAAAGACGTCCGCCATTTCCTTTTTTCTTACCACTATCTGAAGCTTGCAGCTTTCTTAGTATTTCAGCTCTTTGTTCCCCTTCCTTACTAACATTTAATTACTGTTGTAAGTGCTGTTGAAATTACTTATTTTATATGGATTCTCTGGTTCACGTCCTTCGTTAAAACATTCTCATATCTCCTCATATTTAGAATATCTTTTGTTACATGGTTTCAAAAAAGTTATTCCACTATTCAAGTATATAAAATCATGAGCCCCAAACACAATCTAGTTGATTGTGTTTTGGTGTAAAGACGTGTGCTCGGTTCCTTCTGGAGTCGACGCTTACAATTTATGCTATCAGCGTCTCGTTAAAGTATAATGATAACGTTATCATATTACGTAGATAAGTTCAACTGTTCCGTACGTTTCACGACCACTTAAAATTTATATACTAAGAAAACTTATATGTATTGTATAAAAACTTGTATCTCAATGGTTTTACCGTTAATATATTTAGGAAATATGGCAGTGACTATATATTTTTATATTTATTTGAATAATTTCTTTACAAAAAAAAACTTCTAAATGTCAAACCATATTTTTTAATTAATAATGAGGACATAAGCACATGAGAGTAACAAAATCATGTTTTGTATATAAATGGATAAAAAAATGTTATTACATGAGATAAAATTATTTGACACAGCCTCCAGTTCTTTTTATAACAATAACTTCAAAACCTGAATGTTTGAACAGAAAACATGTTCAAAGGGAAAGCATAATTTCAATAACATAATTACGTGTAATTTATAAAACGACACAGATTTTCGATTAGAACGCTTAATTAATTTCAGCTTTTTATTACTTGTAGATGTCTTGTGATAATATTTCACTGTGATTAGTCACGAATACACGATGCCTTAATAAAATAGCTACGAAACTTTTTAAAACATTACAAAAATAACAATTCTATCCTCGTTTATCAATTATATCTATCCTTACAATAACAATGCTGGCTACTTGTACGTTTTCAAACAAATTGATTTTAAGTTATTTTGATAGATCTAGAGGGACTGTCTTATTAAAACCATCTTAAATTTATTCCACCCTATCCTTGTTTAGCTATAACTCTCATGGCCGAGGTTCAATATGCGTCAATAGAACTCATACTAAATCACATTCAAATTCCCGTTAAATTTGTTTCTACAAAACAGATAACTTAAAGCAAGGAACTGTCGTTTTAATATATGTAATAACGCAAATTTCATCTTACTGTATACATCTATAGTGTATTTTTTATTATAAGAATTCATATTTCATGTCATTAAGTACATAAAACAATAAAGAGCTTTCTCAAGGGCCTCTCCATCAAAAGTGCGTCGGTTTCTTTAATGAAAATTAATTTTGTCTTAAAAGACGTTTTGGGGTTTCTCTTAAGAAAAAATACTATCCCAGTAAGATATTAAAATTTAATATCATGTTTCCACAAACTGTGCCTACAGAAAGTGTACCTTTTTTCTATATTTTTTATGAGTTATGAAAAATTTGTATTACGTACAATTATTTTTAACTTAAAATCTTGTATCTTTCGGTCGAATTAAACGTCTACCTTTAAAGTCTAGGCCGTATACGCGACATAACCTGTGTGGGAGTACATTCGAAAGTACCATATATTTTGCCATTTCTTTTTCATGTCTCTTTCTATTCATTGACATAAATAATGACTAACTTTTTAAATTATTCATATTCCCCGCTACGTTATTGTCCACCTAAAATTTTACTTACATAATTTCAAATTTAAATTATTTTTAGCCCATTTTTCTATTGTTCTGTGTATAGTTAGGGTATTGATGAATACTAAAAAAAACAAGCCGAAAAAACTACTTGGTTCATTATGTTGAGTAGCTTCATATGAGCAAAATGCTCACCAACTTATGGAGTATAAAATCTATACTTTGGCAAATAAATGGAACGTCTTTGGATTTATCATTCCGAGAAAACCATAAATTGTATTGAATGTAAGTCAAAGGTTATGATAATTTTACATACCACCCTTATGTAATTTATAATACAAAGAAGATTACAGACCATGTTCTCTTTATTAATTTGTTTGTCACTTTATATACACATAAGAACATTATTTTTTTTTGTGTATATTTACTTCAAGATATGTTTTTACTCTATAGTTCCTTTCTGAATCCTCCCCTAGTCGACCTTACAGATATTGTTTAACCGAGAGTATCTCATTACATCCCATTTACTAACCAATCATATTTCGAGGTACATTTTCAGATAAGTTGCAGTACACAGAAACAATGCTATCTCGGAGTGTTCCAGCTTAGATATAACAAATTTTATGATACTAATATATGAATAATTATAAGTTTATCCTGCTGGATACTAACTAACTAACTTTTTTTTGTATTCAGTCTGAACTAGACACGTTTAACATCAACTATTAATATTAACTTTTCGAACAGAAAAAACCTTTCTATAAAGTTTTGAAATAACAATAAAAAAAACTGTTAATACATTCTACGAAGCTCGATTGTTTCCTTTATTTAGATCAGGATCTATTTCCATTCTAACAGTCCTTAATATTAAACATTTTTCTGAGTAATGTCCTTACAGATGTTTCATTTTATTACAGTTTCATATAAACTATTCCTGCTGTCTAGTTAATTCTTAAATTATTATTCTGAATGCTATAAAAAGTTTATTCATAGTAATAATCAAGTTATAATCTCTGATGATGATCATTACGATGACAGGCACTATTCCAGCGTTGATATATTTAAATAAGACACTTCATTTTCCATTCTTTTTAACATTTTCCCTTGAAACATGGCCTGGTATACATGTTTATACTATGTTTATAGGCTTATAGAAAAAATAAAGTTGAAATTATTTAAGCTGAGCAGTTCCTGTGTAAAGAAGAAAATTGACAAAAAATAATTTTTAATGTGTTCCTGGGAGTCTATCAATCCATAAGCTTGCTACCTTAACTGTAAATGCTGCAAAATATTTATAAAATAACAACGTTTCGTAATTAATACCTCATGGAAAAGTGCAAAACATTTTATGGTAAGTAGAAGCAAAATTGTCAAATCGTAAAGTAATATTAAAATATTTACGCAAAATCCGTACATATTAAAGTAACAAACGCTGGAAGACAAATCTGTATGAGAAACATGGGACGAGATGAAAATATTAAATGTTAAAGAGTAACTTTGTATTTTGTAGCTCGTTACACGGCTCGCTGACTGCGACCTTGACATTTTATCTATCATTTGGAAAGAAATATCAAATGGCCGTTTCCCTTTTCTGCCTCAATGTACATTACAACAAACCCACGCTACGTATGTAACGATATTAAATTGGGTTCCTTTTTCTTCAATGGATTTGAACATTCCTTAGTATAGAATCAAAGACGTCACTCACATCAGATGGTTACAAAAAACACAGTCTGACTTAACATAAATATAACTGACTAATATGAGTTTGTTCATTATTGTTTGCTTTTTGACTTTATGTCACTTTACTTAAGCTTTATATTTCATAACTCAAAAAAATGAATAGCAAGTGTTAAAAATTTTTCCGAAAACTATAACAGAGATTTCATTAATTCACTGTACTACGTCTCAACAAAATAACTGAATAATATATAGAACTTGTTTTATTTATGCTTTAATTTATACCTACCCTTTATTTTATTAGGCTAATAAATATAGTACAAATTTATATTCCCCACTTAACAAATATGTATTTAAAATAAATTATCCTTTGAACTAATTGATACCTAAATAGTATGATTTTGTTATAACAATGGATATCGTCTTCTAGTAACGAAATTTTGTTGACCCTCTAAATATGTATATGACCCCTAATATGCCCTTGGAAAGAATACCTCAATCTATTTTTCAGATAGTAGGTAAATTTCTTTTATATTAAATAACACAAACAAGCAACGATATAAAAAAAACATATCGAGTTTTATTTAGCTTAAATTTTTAAACCTTTTGATATATTCATGAATAAAATGAATCTTTCATGTATTCTGGTGAACATAAAACGTCGGAATTGCATGTTTTAACATTTTACGCCATGAAAATATACCATAATACATACGCATTGACCGAATTAATTATAACACTCCGTTTTTACAGGCGGTCAAGACTAGAAAGTCTATCGTCAGTTACTTTGCTATGTAAATTGTTCATTGATAACAACATAATGTAGGTATCCGTCGTTAAGATAACGCCAGGATCGTATTGTTAGGACGTCTTATTCAGTAAACTGCGGAGTTACCTCCAACCCTATTCAACGTTTCGGCCCTTCTATTTACTTTCTAATGGAAATACAGTATTATTCTTAGATAAAAAACACGTTTAACTCGCAGCAAGTGAACAAAAGAAAAATCTACTTAATAAAATTCTATCAGTATGTCAAATAAACAAATAATACATATTAATGGTACCCAACAGTAAATAACTTAATCTTCGTAACCTAGTGTAACCTCCATACAAAACAAATGGCTATCCGTATGAAAAGTTTTCGGATAAGAGAATTGTTAAGTTTCCCAAACACAGGTCTAAAAATTAGTAATCCGTAACAATACTTTAATATTACTGAAGTATAAAATACAAGCAAAAATTATACGAAGGCTTCCAGCCATCGCGATAAAATTCACTAGTCCCAGTTTCAACATTTAAAAAGCTCTAGGGAAGGAACGCATTCAATATGTACTTTAAGCCCGTGTAAATGGGGTTCAAAATTATTCAGACGATAAATAGATTTCATATATTAGAGTAAAATAAAATATCAGCTTTATTATTAGGTAATAAGGTTTATTATCATAAAGTGATGTGATGGTGATAAATTTTACATCAACTTGATATTAATTACGCAGCCTGCACCCAGACTCACCGCAAATTGTAATTTATTGAAGCAGTCATTATATTAACTGCCCATATAAATTAATGTATGGTCGCATTGAGACGGACGGTTCCGGCGACGTGTTCGTCTTGTACGAAATATACTTTATTTCCTGGGATACCATGCCATAGATGCCATGTCCAAATAAGTTATAGAAAATATGCTTAGAGTTAAAAACGTATTAGAAATATAAGGGATTCCATCATCATTTTCCTTGAATTTTCTCTGGATCTCGAAATTCTTTTAAAGCTTGATAAGATAGTACACTATAAAAAGCTCGTAATCTTGTTAAAGCACTCTGAAATCAAGAGGAGAAAGTATCCAATTATCCTTCAGTAATTGATATTGCGAGTAAAGCAGTGTATTTTAACTTATATGAAGGAAAGGCTGCTCTTGTGTTTAGTTTTTCAAGTAGTTTCCAGAAAATACTTCATATCAGACATGAAGAATTAATTATTGGTGTTCTCATACATTACATACAATACTAACACATGTGACCTCCATAAAACTATCTATTCTATTAAAGCTCTCCACTGAACTCTTTTTATTTAATTTATAAAAAAATTAAGTAAACCGTAGCCGAAATAATAAATTAATTATCATAATAAAAGTTTCTTATCAACAGACGCGAGGACTTGACGTGACAGGGATGACGTCATATTTTATAATAAATTATTATTATAAATTTTTTTTAATATTATATATTTTTATAAATGAAGCTAAAGCCTTTTAGGCCTATAACAGGCAATGCAATTTTCGTTGTTATTGTTTTATTTTAAACTGAAAAACTAATTTATTAATTTTCAGCGCTTCCATTATTGAAAAAAAAAATCCCTGAAAAAATATGTTTGGACATAAAAATTCTTGCAGTGATTTTTTTTGCTTCATTGTAGCAAATATTTTGCTATTGACATAAAATATGTTTTGTTAAATATAACATAATCATTTTAATCAGCCTCCTATTATATTTATTCAATAATAAAGGCGGGATGTAATGTATATGGAACATTTTACATAAAGATTGTGTATCAGATATAAATGCATACAACGTTATCTGTTTCAATATTAACTACGGCTTCATATTAAAATAATAATATTTATCAACTTTGATGTATCGTGTTTTGTTCTCAGTCATTAAAACTATATATTACTGACCAATAAAGTCCTGTCAAATAGACAAATACAGAAATGTATAATACATTCTTGACGCTATGCTTGCCTGACAAAAATAGTTTGAGACTAAAATGCATGTTTGGAGATAACAGGACACTCGTGTCATTCTCACAATCTCGACGACATCCGATACAACTTGGGAGGTTAATCTTGTTTCATGCTAATAACACTACAAGCCACTAGTTAGCACGTCCGACGAACAAACCGTAAGGCACAGACATATTGGAATAATTATTTATATTTAAAGATAATAAGTATATAACTCCACCATAATTTCTATCTTAATAGGTTCTATTTGATAGTATACATGATATTTATCATTTTAATCCTCTGTCTTATAACTATCATGTGGTAATTCAAGTTGCTTTTCTTGCATATATCGTAAGGCTGAAACAAAAATGTATGTATAAAGAAACTCATTCATATCTTAATTTAATTGGTACAGTCTGCACTCGTGCTTATGTTTACGATAGCCATTGAGCCCAACAATAGTCTACAATGAAAACTACATGCGTTATTACCCAATTAAAATGCTTCCAACGTTGGAATATAGACCACATTGTAATACATTGAGGTCTGTTATTATTTATGTTAACTATTATTGTATGTTTAAGTCGATTAGGTATCATGCTTCTACGTTTGGAGTAATAATATCTATGAGAGATCAAATCGCCCTGTATGTTAATGTAAACCGAATATGTATTGTTATAAGCTTTTCTAATTAATTTTATTAATATAATTTAAAAATGTACGGCGTGGTAACATTGCTGTTTGTTATAGCTTTATTGTGTATGGATTTTTTAAATTTATTCACATTCATTTTTTAAATTTATTTTGTGGCATCGTGGTACTTAACTAATGAAGTAACACTTTCCGCCACTTAAGCCATACAATGCATTATCATTATGTATATAAAAATAACTATATCTCTTTATTATTATTTTTTTATTTACGTAAATTGATTAAAGTTTTAAAATAACAGCCATTTCAGGTTATATAAACATCATTCTATATTCACAATCCCCCGCACAATACTTACTCGCAACAAGGAATAACGTCAGTTTTGTTACTTAATCAAATTTCGTTAAGTTCGGTCGGGACTCGAGCATGAAATTTCATTCTGGGAATTAACATTTCACTATCTCTCATTTTACTGGCGTTTTAAGATTTCGCAAGATATTTCCGGACAATTTTCAAACTCGGCAAGACTGAATCTGTTGCCGTTCCCTTGTTATGTTTCGTTGATTGGAATATGTTTTTAGATATCAATGCATTTTAATATTATAAACCGCGTGATTGTATGCGATCATGTGATCATGATTAAACAATGATATTTTTTTGTTCCAGCTGACAAGGTGCCACCAGGGTTCCCTAGCATCACGCCACCCCCTACCACAATGGTGGTAGAAGTCGGTCACACGGCCACCTTGCCGTGTCAAGCTAACGGCAGCCCGTCACCGCGTGTGAGATGGCTGTGGAACTCTCTGCCCCTGGATGTCGCCTCCAACCCCAGATACGCGCTCTTAAATGATAAAATGCATGGTAAGTTCATCCCCTTCAAATTATTAAGAAGCTGCAACTATTTTTTATTCTTCTCTTCTAAGTGTGAGTGACATTGATATTTAAGGAGCTTTTTATTTTTTTACCACATCCCAAAGAGTGTCAATGTTACAGTTTAACAATTTTAATTATAATAAAAAACAAAAGAAAAATGTTTTAATTGCGAACAAAAGTGATCGTAGCAACAATAAAATTAATTATGACACAGAAGTATGACACCTTACACCCTAGTTACATGAATTAAACGTCACAAAAATTTTCCTTATTAAATTTGATTTTTTTACCCTCTTTGATGAACGCCTTTAATTAATTAGCTTTTAGTTGGAGCGAAAAAATATTAAGGTTAATTTATTATTGTTATTAAATTATATGAAAGTTATTTAAATATATATTTTTTTCGATAATTTCTTTTGTTAGACGTGTTATCGATGGCTAATATGTTTTTCTACCGTTTTCAATTGCTTGAAAAGAGATAATTATCAAAATTCCTAAATGACATTTTCTTATGAACTTTAAACACTATATGAATTACATTGAATCTTATGCTTTATATTGCCAGCCAGTTACCGTTTGTATCTTAATACATTTATTTATTACTATACGTAACGAGAGCTGGCCCCTGTCGTGCTCGAATGCTTTCATATATTTTTAGAATGCAAAACCTAACCATCAATTTACTTAAGTAGCTACACGCGAAAGTCAAAAATTCATCCGAGCGTATTATGAACGTTAATAAATTTAATTTTAATATTATTATGCACCCTAGAAGAGGTAGAACTAATTTAAATTCAGTTAGAACAAGACTTCCTTGAGCTTTAATCTCATTATTTTAATTTATTCGAGAGGATTATTTCGCGGTCCAATATTTTATAAGGTATATTAATGACTTGTATTAAATGGAGGGGATCGTGAGCATTTTGAACTGAACGTCTGTTGTCGTCTCGGATCATCCGACGAGAAGAATTTCTGCCAATGATAAAGTAAATTATAAATGTAAAACTTTGGATTGTCGAATTACAAGGATTGATGTTTCAGTCGCGTTTCGTATCCAGTGAGCCCCTCTCCTACTATAATAATTTATTATACTTATATATTAATGAATAACATCTTGCTTAATGGAATTACAGATGTATCTTTATGGTATCATGTGGCGATGAATATTAAAATGTACCAAATAAGATTATATTTCTTTGTTTTGGTCCATTAAATTATTAACGTAACGACCCGAATTAATCCCAACTAAGGTATGACTTTTATAGAGAATTGTTATTTGACCGTCTCTTATTAAGCTTATAAATTATACGCAACAAAGATAGGGTTTACGATGTCCGCTATATTAAATACTTACCTTGGCCAGATAGGACGCGGATGAGTAATGTTAGGTATGGTATTTAATGTCTTGCTACTATAATTTTTAATAGAATTTTGTTATGTCATTGTTAAAGATATATCTTGGTTTGCTTGGAAGGAATTGGTAGTAAATATTTGAGCTTTATCAAATCTTGTTGAATCCTTCCGTCTAGGTAGATATAGACGTGATTGCGGCCTACGGGGCGAGATTACGATTCATTTGCATACAAATGCCCGTCCCGAGTCTCAATGAGACGGTATGGTCGTCTGTTGTTCTAACAAAAAGCGGGTCTTAATTCCAGCAACAATAACACTGCTGGGCGGACTTCGTCTTGATTGAGGTCGTATGTTCAGAACCAGCCACGCCCTGTGTCGCTTCCACAAGCTTTTTATACGTCTCTTTAATTTTGTTCATATAAACTCCTATTGGTTAACGACGTAATGATAAAAAAATAATACTTTAAAATAGTAATGATGGAAATAATAATTTTATCACCAGAACTTCTTTGCGAATGTAAGGCTACGTAGATCAGTGAAATAAAATAACTCTGAAAAAAAACTGAATCACTGCTCACAGATAAGGCTATCCTAGCCTGTATTCAGACGTTCAGCCGACCTAAGATCCTTGGCAAAGACAGATGACAGTTTCCTGCGGAAAAATGAGCACCATAATCGCAAACATGTCAGGGACGAAATCGCAAGGCCCTGAGGCTTTCTCGGTAATCAAATAAAAGAGTGACGTCTACGTGTAGGGACCCAGGGATTACACTAAGACGCCGGATGAAGAAACCTAAAATAAAAGCGTGCCGTTATAGCCTGTATTTTATTTATCGTTAATGCTAAAATAGCTTCCACTGTTTCGCAATTTGTCAAATTCACAAACGTTCCTGTTGGCCTCTTCGAATTATTTAACGTCGCTGCGGTTGTAGCGAATTTCCGAAGGTCTTTCTGTTTGCAGTGTACTTCGATTTTAATTTCAAGAAGTGATTTTTTTTTTATTTGAAAACGAAATATATTTTTTATTCGTTTTTTATTCAAGAATATTCACAAATAGTAAAGGAATGAAATTATCTTCTACAAACTTCGTAACATCGTTAGCGAATGTAACTAGTCTGTTGTTTTTATGTCATGGATATAATATTCGATTTACTTTTCAATTTATCATTCCTTCTGAATTGCTAGTTATAAATCTTGCGCGTACAGACGACTCGCATATTTTTATAACACCTATTCTTTATTAAGTTCGGATAAAATAGTGTCTGCTCTTTAAATATTCATACATGACAAGTGAAACAATATCGTGGAAACAACGAATGTAAAGAAAATGCTATTTATCTTAATTTGTTGTAAGAATATTTCCAAAAAATACAGTGACGTCGATTTTGATGAGGGCGGCAAGTCATTCGGATCCTCATTTGTTTAGATTGGCAGTTCCTCTTTGTTTGAATTTATCCATGGGCGTCAGTACGATCGCAACATCGGTTCCTTAGACACGTTTATAGGTACACTAGCTGTTACCCGTGACTCCGTCTTCGTAAGAAAAATAATAAGAAACAATCGCTCGTTTTTAATTTCGAGATGGGGTTTCCGGATCTTGATAAAATGTACCCTAAGTTACTCCGTATTACATCAGCTACCTACCAATAAAAATCCCGCAAAAATTGGTCTAGCTAATTTAGAGATTAGCCGGAACAGACAAACAGACAGGCAGACGGATGGAATAAAATTACAAAAAAGAAGTAATTTATGTTTTAGGTACCGCATACATATTCATTTGTATGTAGTAAAAAACGGTTATTTCAATATTACAAACAGATACTCTTATTTTATTTATTTATAGCAAAAAAGTCGTGGCCTTATTCATGGCCATGAATTCAATTAAAAGCAAACGAAAGTCCATCAAATACACAATATATATATATATATATAA
>DVQP01000810.1:0-19217 GCA_018231745.1 Danaus eresimus | reverse complement strand
TTATATATATATTAAAATCTATTTTAATTTACAATTGCATTCCAATAATGACAACCTAACCAGTTTATAATAAGATTACTTACAGTATCTTCACAGTATATTCTTTCTCGAATCCTGCAAATAGTTTTGATATAATAATAGATGAATTTAATTAAAGTACAGATTATTACTAAGAGTTAGATCAGACCTATCATTAAATATCACTTAGTTATCAAAAATAACACTTTTCGGCTCGTGTTTTATTCATCATCGTCAGTATAATATGTTGGAATAAAATGAAATAAAAAAAAAAACAATAAAATATCTTCTACCTTTGTAACAATCAGCGCGTGCATCAGAAGTTCAGGGTGGAGCTGAAATATAAGGTTAAAATATTAGAAAATATATATTAAAAACGAACTATAACGTAAAAAAACGGAATGATCAGTCCTATCATTTAAATATCACGTGTTTATCATAGATTACACATTTCGGCTCGTGTTCTTTATCATCATTCAACGTACAAGCGTAAGATTCCGTTATTACATGACATATAAACTTTAATTATATTAAATAAGAAAATTATTAAACATCGCAATTTGTCAATCAAATGAAAGTATACATTAGATAAAATAAAATATTCCTGACAATGCAGGAGTGTTACCACGTGGTTATTATGGTTAAGTGGTCATTTAACGCATTACTTTACAACAACAAAAAATAAATGAAAATTGCGATATTTAAGAATTTGAATTCTACATTTAACATGGTATTTTTCTACTAACCGAAAGAAACTTGAATTCGTTAACTGGCTGCACGGGCTTCGTCTGTCGGCACAGTCCATTGTCAAATGGCTTTGGGCTCTGAGCCAAGTATTAACAGCTCGGAAACGCCACGTGCTCGATAAGCGTCTAATTCATAGCGTTGGGAAGGAGGTGCTATATAAGGGCTTAGGCGTTGAAACAAATCAACAGACTATAAAATATACGCTACTACTAAAATGTCAAGTAATATTAAAATATAAAAATTTAATAGAACAGATTTTAATAATTATAATACAAAATAAATTAAATAATGAAAAATATTTATCTCATGTAATATTTGTTTTTAGCTGAATATTCGAGAAAGAAAATATGAAAAATATATGTCCAACAATATTATATTCTTTGTAAAGTTATGTTATTGATGATAATAAGATAGTTCTAATAATCATAATCAAGAATAGGAGACATAGTCTATTTTGTATGATTATTTTTTTGAAATTAATGGATTATTCATTTCTGAATAATAAAATTAAATGAAGTATAGAAAAAGTACGACAGAAAAGGATTGTATCATAGGAAAAAAACGTTATAAAAAAATTAAAATGTGAAAGTCATTTATTTTATATAAGTAAATGTTTTGTAGTAAAGACTTAATCAATGTTTGCAATTTTTTTTAATTAAGAAGAAACACAGTTATGTTGCAGTATGATTATCGATTATCCATTGAAGTGATTATAATTTATTAGAAAATATAAGAAAACGTAATCTCAGCCGCTATTTGAAACAATTGGATCAAATAAACCGGAAATTTATATATTTATATATATGTAACTATTTTTTAAATATTTTTCTGTTATAATAACCTATATATCCAAAAGAATCATATTTAGCCAACATCAGCAACCAAACTTCTTTTATCTAGTAACACTAAATATACTTACAGACAAGCATATAGTGATGACAACACTAAAAGTTAAAAAAAGGACAAACTCTATACCTTCCAAGAATATATATGTATAATTGTCTCGAAGCCAAACAAACCAGCCATCTTGGAAAATAGCGGCACAATTACGATTGGTGTTTCGTTTTAGCCAATGACCATATCAAATTTATGAAAGCGCCAATTTTGAATAAAATTTTGGAGCATTCGATTGTTTGGCTGAGCTGGACACTGAGCTGGAAATTTAGCTTTACCTTATGCACAACAAAATTAATAAAAATATTTAAATTTGATTTTGAATTAGCAACTTATGCTATTACTATTTCAATCTCACGGCTGTGCTATCATGTTAAATACTACAAATAACGGCTCGCAAATTTTATTTGAGACGCGCCTATAAATTTAATATATTCTCTTAATAATGGTCTGAGTTTTAGGACCCATACTTACTCTAAGATTCCAGAGGTTTATAGCGAGCTGTGAACAAACATACCTTTAATTTGATGAGGCTGGAAAATCTGTAAGGCGTCTGTGTATGCTTCGTATCTAAAAGTCTCACATTGTTTTCAACGCTGTTAATCCGACGGATTTGTTGCTTTAAAGAAAGCAATGAGAATGCAATGCAGTCAAAATTGTGCATCTCGATATAAAGTAAAGCTTCCTAGTCCAAAAGAGTAGTCCAATGGCGTTATTGATTTTGTAATAGCTTATAAGTTGGTGTAGTGAATTAGTTAGTTACCTTGTTTTGGGAACACAACTCGTCCATCGAATTTAAACTTATTTTTCAATAGCAAACAGTTTTCGTACTGTATGCATTTCTTAATAATAATTAATATCACGATTTCTGGATAGTGAAAAAGGTTTTAACTTTCGCAAAAATTTATATTTATAATAACTGAATATTACAAGATCTAAGAATACTTTTTGTTTTCTTTTTTTTTTGGGCCCCGCTTGCTTTCCGCGACCTTAAGTCGGTTACGGAAAGGACAATACTAGTGATGATTACGTTTTTAAAGAGAAGCTGACGGTTTTAGCAGGCGTTTCACTAGTTGATACACAAGTTTTGGTTTTTATGAATATCGTGTTACAAAATGATCAAACATCGCCGGGATAACATCTTAGTATGAATAAAATATGATATAACGAGTGACGCCGCTGACTCCGCGGAACGAACACCAAGCCGTGTGAACCAGAATATCCCTGATACCACACAAGCAACGGAATGACATTGCTATCCTAACATCGGGACAATCATGTAGTCTAAAGTGTAGGTTATAAGTTTTAATATATAATTTTTATTATAATATACATATAAGTAAGTTTTGTAGTTCACCTGGAACCCCCGGTTGCCGTTGCCTATATAATTATCGTTTTTTTTGTTTTGTTTTTTATTTTTCTCCTGCCAAACATAGTCATTTTTATTTGAGCTAGATAAGATCTGGTATGAAGTCTTTTTAGATAACAGTTTCTTATTGAACGTGCGACTTCGGATTATAATTCGCAAAACACTTTACCCTTTGAAAGATCAACGATCGGTCGATGAAAGATACCTATTTTAATTACCGACAAGTAATAATAATTACTGATTGAATTGTTATTTTTAATGGTTAGTTAGGGTTTGACAAGACACCTAACACAGTCACAAACATAGCATTAAATACGTCACGTACTTAAAGGTACGTAGACATTATAAATGAGAATATTTAGAGTTTCGCATAGGGAACTGTGAATCAAAACGCGGACCTACTCGTGCGACATTACGTCATTTCTTGGCCGTAGCTGATTATGAAAATGTAATGGCGTAGCCGGTACCTCGCTCCCCGCACCTTCGTACTATGAAGCACAAATTCGGCTGTGCCGATAGTTATAGGAACACGTAGTACAAAGACATAGTGGTCTCGTAAAGCGGTTTACTTATGAACTAAAATATCTCATAATACTATCTGTTCTTCAATAGCATCAGTCACCCAATACGAACCTCTTAAATGTTAGTTAGAAAAGTTTTCTGTTTCCCACGGTTACATAATGCATTTAGGCTTTCATTTATTAACAGTCATGTTGTCCCATTAGGTGAGCAAAAAAAATCTTTATAATTTAATGCTTCATATTTGTTTTCATAAATCTAAATCCCAAGCAGAGGACACTTGTAATCAAGTGTTTCATATAATTTATTAAACAATTTAAGCCATTGTAAATAGCAACTAGATGCTCACAAATATTTATTAATAAATGCATCATTGATATTACGTTATAATATATAGATTCTTTTTTATCCACATAATAATGCAATTACTATACTATTTTGATTTGTCAGATTACTGTTTAATTAAAACACCGATGAAATAAAAAAATCATAATACTTACAATGGTCTTTTTTATTAAATAAAAAAAAATACATCATTCTCAGTTCTATAAGTACGTTAACAATTTAGTAAACTTTTACCAAATCAACACTCCAGTCTAGCCCGAGATCAGAATGAAATGTCAAATGTGTCTTGTAGGTTTACATGATGGCGATTGCAGGCATTTGGGAGTGGAAACATCATGGGGTCAATACATAGTAACCTTAATATTATACCTACAGTTAACTTAACTAACAGCTTACATTATACATCATAATTGATTTACATTTAACATTAATGTCTACCTATAATATATTATATTACATCCTGAAATTAATCCAGACTATAACAAGTATTAAACATAAAATAAAATAGGCAGACAATAATCTATAATTGTCACAGATTATACAAGAGAAAGGTATTTTTTTTTTTTTGCAAATAAATTACTTATCAATGATTAATGAAAACTAACGGCTAACTTGCGCATTCAAACTTTCACCAACTATTATACAGTGAACATGCAGATCTTACTTTGTTATATAATTTGTGACAGAAACACAGCACACACAGGTCACAAATACACATGGGAGCTAACACATAGAATGGTTACAAAAAATTTATATTTTAATGATTATTCATGTTTTATACACTGAATTTACAACTTACAGATACTTTAATTTATTTAACTTCAATCATTATTAAAAATAACACATTTGATTGGTTAGTGAAAATAGTCAGATTACTTCTCAAACTCCTACATCAATATTGGTAATAAGATTGGTTTTACATGATTTATAATAATGTACAGAATACTGCAACAACTACCTTGGAAGTGGGTCACTGACAAAGCAATTTGGGAGTATTGTGAGTCCAAGTTCAGCAACACTTCCAGAGTTTATTGTTATTTACCCTTAGCGGTGATGGTTACTGATGATTTAGCAGGCTGAGGTATTATTGTGATCTCATCGCTTATTTTGAGTGGCTTAAGAAGTGGATCGCTCTCTGAGGGTTTGGTTGTAGGTGGGGTCGTTTTATTTTTATCGATCACACGTTTTGCAACAACACTGTGAGCAGAGTATACATGATTCTCAAACTGTTTGTACATACCAAATGTTGCAGTACAAACTGTACATTTATATGAGAGGTGGGCTGGCTTTAGGGTCATATTGTGATCTCTGGACACATGATTGAGCAACTTCCATTGATAAACCCTGCCACAGACTGGGCATCGGCCAGCATCCTTACCCTTATTAGCTGCTTCTTGCATAGAACTCGTAACCAGACCATGAGACCCAAGCAAGTGTCTTTCGAGCCCTTGGTCTGTAAAGAACCTGAATTGACACTTTTGACAATTCAGGGGAGGTCTATTGTATATCATCTTAGGATGAATTTTAACCTTATGTATCCATTGCATATGGTTCCGTAACTGTTCCAAGTCTTTGATGTAGCCATCACATATTTCACATATCACAAAGGTTGCTTTAGAATTGTGAGTAGAATTCGAGGATGAAGGCTGTGGAGCCCGTGGCAAAGGTGTAATCGATATCTTAGGTGTAGCCGATTGATTGCCTTGATTATTTTGCATGATAGGATAGTTTGAGATAGTGGTTCCACTCGGTGGATTGTTGTGCATGATCATGACACCACTTCTAATTATAGGAACTCCTGCGACCGGAGCTCGAGCTGGAGCAGATAAAGGCGGGCGCCCTCGCGGTCTGCCAAGTACTGGCATACTGGGAACGACAGAATTTGGCAGATTCAAAGGAGGTCGACCAAGAGGGCTCATTCCAACTTGAGATCTATTGAAATTAGATTGATACGGTGCAACAGCATTATTACGTGCTCTTGTTAGCTTTGGTATTTTAGCTGGAGGCTCCCACTCAATAGGTGGTCCCAGATTGTATTCAGGTTTAAACTTCTTGGCGCACGCTATAAGATGGCGGGCCAGTTTTGTTTTACTGTTATCCTCAAAGTGACAGCTGGGACACTGCTGATAGGCTGGTGCTCTCTCTAATCTGCCTCGTATATTATGCTCGGCTTCCATGTGGTATAATATGTCATGTGGACTTCGGATTTCGAAAGGACATGTATTACATTTGTAAATATTGTTCTTCATGTGAGGTGCTTCTAAATGATGGGCCATTACTAGAATTGATTCTGTTTTAAAACTACAAAATTCGCATCGTTTCTGTTCAAGAGCATAAGGAGCGTTAAGTTTCTTACTGTAGGCCAAATTCTGTGTAAGTGATGCTATAGCACTTTCGGTTGCTTTAGTGCTGCGTCCAGATTTCTTTTCTTTGTAGAGTTTACGATTTTGTGTTTTTAACAAATCTGTCTGAACATACTCTTGAACCAAATTTATACCAATATTTATGAAAAACTGGCCTAAAGAACAGTCAAAATAACTGTCAGTTTTACCAGACTTCTTCATGATGTAACTCACAGGATCGTACACTTCTTCTACTGTATCATCCTTATCCTTTATGACTACAGTGTCATCATCACTCATCCCTTCTTCTTCAGACTCTGTTGATGACTCCCCATCCCAGGAATCATCATCGTCTTCAGTCCTACGTTTCTTCTTCTGTTTCTTCTCCAGCTTCTTTTCTTTTGCTGCTTCTTCTGCCAACTTTTTAGCTTCATTTTCACTTTCCACTTCATCCTCAACCTCCTCACCCCTAGCGATTCTTTCTTGCCTCAATTTATCTCGCTTATCTTTCTCTATCTTCTCCTTTTCCAACTTTTCTTGGTCCTCTTTCATTTTTATCTCCTCCAGCTCCTTGCCCAATTTATCTACAAACTCTCTGAATGGTTTTACAGAAGGCTTCTCATATACATAGGGTACAATAAATGATGGGGCTTCCACAACAAACATATCATCTGTCAAGGAGGGAAGTATGTTGGGTTGGGAAGTGACTATGCTACTGTTCTGTATTTGTTTTGAAGCACTGTTACTTTTACTGCTAATGGGAGTGATTGTTGTTCCTCTAGCAGCAATACTCTGACACAAATTCTGAGCGTCTATAGCACTAGAGTTTATTTTGTTCTGTATTTGTGTGGACGTCTTTCCAGATAAAATTGAGTTTGTGTCAATAATAACAACAGTTGGTTCTTTGTTTTGTTCACCATCATTTAGATCTGATTTATTTCCCAGCTCTGCCAAGCTTTTAGTGTCATTGATAATAATTGATTTATTTTTATTTTGCTGGCATTGATTCAATGGATCCTCGATTGTCACTTCTTCAATATCAGATTCCTCGCCTCCATTTTCACAGGGTTGTTCCTGCTTTTCTTTCTCCCTATCTTTATTGCTTTGTTGTGAAGCGTCAGAACTGTCATTGGAGTCACTACTAGAGTTAGACGATTCATCATCATTAGTCACAACACAGTCATCCTCATCACTGGTTATCTCATGGACTTCAGGGCTTATTGAGCCCCCATTCTGGTTCTGTGAGTCATGTTCATTTTCGTTTTCAGAGTCACTGCTGTCTTCTTTCGGTTGGCTTCCCTGTGATGTATCATCATCTCCTTCAGTGCGCTCATCTGTAATTTCAAATTTTACTTTGAGTATAACACAATCCTAAATTGTTTAATTAAATATATAATTTAAATATTTGTGACACATATAATTTTGAAATAGCAAATTCAGTCTTGTCACTTTTAGTTATGTTAATTATGTTTATTTGTTAAGAGCCTGCACTTTATTCTACATTTAAACTCACAAATGCTTGACTAATTATTAATTATTCATTGTAATGTTTTTAAGTATTTAATTAATGCTTACAAGAGCTTTATAAACTAAAATCATTTGTTAAATTTCAAATTATTAATAACCCTTTACAATTGAAATATAATAAAATATTACACTAAAGAAATTAAAAAAATAAAATGCAAATAATGTTCAATAAAAGCATACAATAAGTAAACGCGAAAATAAGATGCTTGAACGAAATGTATGTTGAAAGTAAGTTGTATACGCTGACTATGTCTGGCGTCAGCGTTCACCAGACGCCAGAAAGCAAAAAAAAAAGTAGTACATAATATTAACCTAACGTAATTTAAGGTATACATTTAACCTAAAAATCGGCGTATTACGAAAGGAATTATAAAGTTTTCTATATTAGACCTGCTAATCATATACTTTCGTAAGTTATGTAGCGTCATTAAATCATGTGGAGTAAGGACCGCCATATGGGATTCCATGGCATTACTCCGAAAACATAGTTCCTCATGTTTGATCACAAATATATTATAACACACGAAAAATTTATTAATTATAAACTTATTTATAATAATTCTGTACCTGTAGCAGTAGATATAGACATTTTCCAGAGATTTTAAACGAAAAACCAAAAAAATAGCACAATAGCACAGTAGCGGAAACCAAACCAAATCAAGCTGTCAATTTAAAAGGTTCTTAACAACGTCATTTTCTGGCCATAGAAGAGACGCGGTGTTTGATTATTTTATTCTATGATCAAAATATTATGAATCTAATATTACATTACAATGACCATAACTTTCTTTTGCAATTTTTTTCTGATTTTTAATGCGAATTACTTAAAATTTGGTTTAAATGAAATAAGATTTTGTTTCGAAAACCGACACAAAAAAGACCTTTCTTAAAAAAAGTGGAAGCGAAAGAGATCTCAGAGGGGAAAGGACGCGGAATTCTAATGAATAGATTATATATGAAAACAACGATAGAGAATAGTGAATCCCTAGACATGTTAAAAAATGTGATTATTGACAAAACTTTTACGATAATTTTATTCAAATTTTAATATACTTATTTTAATTAATATATTTATAACTTTTTTTAAATATTGGAATGTTTATATTTTTGCTAATCAGCTATATATCGAACATTGCAGTATATACATAATAGAAAATGTAAGAAAAGTCATTTTATTTTCAGATATGTATAAATTTTTGTAATGAGTTCAGAATCACATCTTCAAAAATGTTATTTAAAACTATATTTCAAAATATTCCATGACTCAAGAGAAGGTGCATTTTGTCTAATTTATAAATATAAATTTGAATTTCCTGAAATTTAAAGGTCTGATTTAATTTAAGAGAAATAATTTGAGGATATATTTTTGAATATTCGAATCTATGGTAAGCAAACCGACGTATACATGATATATACCTTTACTCCTCAGACATATTACAATCGGTATGTTGAAAAGGGACAGCTTTACAATTGAACTGAGGGTCTAATAAAAAAACCATTAAAAGTGATAAAAATAGATTTTATTATTAACGATGTTAATTAAAACAATAAATATAAACTGAAAGTATTGTTTACATAAATATTGATTAGTCACACACACATAATATTAATCTTCTTCCTCAACAATCTCTTCAACGAGTGCTGATTCAGGTTTTCTAATAACTCCCATCACCTCTGCCTCAGCCAAGCATTTTTCTGCCAACTCTTTAGTTTTCTGTTGCTCGGGTTCAGTTAATTTTGTTAAAGCCATCAATATTTCCATGATATCAGTTTCAAATATTCTACTTGAGGTATCTACATCATCTTTAATAATATTGTGCAGCATATAAGTACCTCTATATTGTATTTCATTATTTGGATTGGCTAGTAAACACCTCAATGTTTCCAACCACGACTGTAGATCAAGCAATTTCCTGCAGCATATTTTACTCACAGTTGTCAAAATACATAATGCACCGACTGCTGCCATCACTGTGTCCACATCTTCTTCTTGACATAGTACATACAGATACTTTGTTTTATCGTTTTTGCCCTCATAGGTCTTCACAACTTCCTCTGATTGGACCAAATTACATACACATTGTGTTGCGGCTCTTTGCAACATCATATGATCTTCAAATAAGTAATGTTCTATTTTAGAGAGACCACCCTCCTTCAATATTCTATTTCTGGTTGTTTCATTCATACCTGCTAGATTGCAAAGGGCCATGAGAGCTTCAAAGTTTTCTAAAGCTGTGCAATCTGGATGTAGCAGGGCTATTAATGGTCTAACTACCTCTAAATTCCTCTGTCCAGGATAAGCAACTTCTGGGTTTATGGTTATTCCAATTCTTGCTAGTGCTTGGGCTGCTTGTTTCTTTCCATTGTTAGTTCCTTCTAATGCCATTGGTATTAATACTTTAGCACCTCCTTGCTGTACTACAATACCCCTTAACTCTTGCAAACTGCATAAAGCATTAAACACCCTTGCTATCAGCTCTCTTGAATTATGACTCTCGGTTTTTGATAATGCTACCAGTCCAGTTGTAACACCAGCTTTGCAAAGAACTGTTAATCTCTTGTTGACAAAATCAGGATCATCTAGTTCATGTTGTTCAGGAATATGATGCTTAGCAAATTTAGCAAGTTCCAACATTTCCGGCATCACTTCCTGTTTCTCATAAGCATTGCATAAGTTAACTAAAGTTGTTACTACACCATATAAACAGGATTGATCCCCGGACTTTGCCAATTCAATGAGCGCTTGAATTGCTGGTTTGTCATCTACTAGTTTTTCTTTTACATCTGCATCCAATGTCAAATATGAAAGCCCTTCGGCTGCCCACTTTCTCATATCTTTGTCTTTTGCAGGGTTAACCAGGAACTTTCTACAGGCCTCTGCCAATTTTTTAGTAGATCCATCAGCAAAAGGGCGAATGGATGCATCATCACCACCAAAACTGCCAATCTTGCATAGACCAACCAGAGCTCTGACTCTGACAGCATCATTTTTACAGGAATATAATTTTTTCAAAATATCAACCCCTTTGTTTATAATGGTCCTTGCTTTGTCCTTCTTTGAGGCAGCAGCTATCAAACACTCACAGGCAACCTTTTGCTGTAATGGATCTTCAGTTTGTGCCATCACCAAAATCATATCTATTATGCCTTCTTTGGAGATAACATAATTACCAACATCCAGTGGTCCTCTTAATAGTGATGTAATGGCCACAGTTACCCTTACTTTAGACTCAAGGTCAGGAGAAAGAAGCTTATCCTTAATAAATTCATCAACATGGCCATTGAAGTTCTCTCTTGCTTGATCATAATACATATTTTCATATACCCTGGCTAGGCATGCTGCTGCTATAGTTCTTGATGAATCAGTGATATTCATGGCAGATTCATATTTATAATCTTCCAATTCACTACAAACTTCAAGAAGGCGCTGCAAGCCTCTTATTTCCACAAACCGTTCAGCCCAATTAAGAGTTGTGAAGTGACAGTTTCTCATAATTAGCTCTATGATTGCATCCCTGGCCTGTCCTGTTATTACTCTATTAGTGATAGAGTAGGTGAGGCATGTTAATAACGTGTCTATCTCACTCTTGTACAGCTCACATAAACTGGGTTCGGGTTTAGTTTCTTTCTTAGTGTCCATACCAGAAAATGTGTTTAATATAACTTGTAGACAGTACTGACCAGCATTCACCCTCTCATCGTAATCACTATCTATGATTTCTAAGAACCAGGGTATACCAACGGTTTTGATAACATCAGCAGTTCTTTCAACACTTCTCTTACAGAGCTGACCAATCACTCTTATGCAGTTAACATAAATGTCTTGATTCTTTTCAATCTTTAGAAGCTTTTGTATTTTATGTACAACACCATTTTTCATCATGATATCAGCACCTGTAGATTCTTTTGCCAAAACTATTAAGTTTGCTACAGCTTTTTCACGTTTGCTCTTATCTTCACTAATATCAAAAGCTAGTTTAAACATTTGCTCTACTTTATTACTTGTTTGAGCAGCACTTTTTGCTCTTTCTTGAACTACAGCATATAGACGACCTAACATAGGTTGAATGGCTTTGTTAGATGGATCAACAGTTAGTATAGTTTTTGCATCTCTATATGCTTCTTCGAAACGTTCAAGGCTCTCTAACGCCTGAGCGCGCCGAAACAGAGCCTTGGGGTCTTCAGGCATAATTTGTAAAGCTTCATCGCAATCCTTTATTACCATTTTATAATCTTTCAGCTTGAGATAAGCCGCCGCTCGGTTTTTCAGGTAAGTGGCTAAATCTCGAGAATCTTTTCCAGCTAAATTAATAGCTTTGCTATAAAGAGATATGGCTTCTTCATAATTTTCACCCTTAAAGGCTTCATTGCCTTGATTCTTAAAATTCTCCGCCTCTTTGGGATTAATCATCGTTTAGTATTCAATGACAATTTATATTGCACTAAGTTTTGCTCGAATCACATTAGCTTTTATATTATTAGTGAATTTTCTAGCAAAATCTCGCACATGCTCGAAGATCCAATTTAAAATAGAACATTTATTTATAACTGGGCTACTGAAGAATACGTCTCATGTTATATACGAATAAAGACATTGAAGTTAATATGACACTGACAAAAAAACGTCAGTGTGTTATGTTTATTAATAATAATGTTTATTTATCATTTTGTACTTACTACCGTTCTATTACAAAAAATAACTTAATATTATAGAACTAAATTTTTATCCATAATTCTGTAATAAGGTGTGAATAGATTCTATAGACATTTTCCGACTATAAGAAATCCGAATCTTGCGGATTGTGAAAAGAATTTCATAAGTTTAAAGTTTACAATAAAAGGACATAAAAGGAATTACTTATTTTACCTACGAAGCAAATTTTTTTATTTAATATTTATTTTTATATGCTCATACTTAAAACAAGACATCATCTAACGCATGCGCCTTTATAGCATTGATCATAATTCACTTTGTTATTATTTTTTTTTGCAATAAAATATTATTATTCATATAATCATATAACCAGATTTTCGATATTTACTTTCAGTGGGCTACTTAACTTAGATTTCAAGCTAATATGCAAATATTTTAATAATTGTTCCCATTTTTATTTTTTATGAATAAAACATAGAAAACACTTAATAAGTATGAAAAGGGATAAATATTAAATGCAAACCCATAAAAAAATCTTTGACTCTATTTATGTAATATAAATAATTCTAAAATATTGTTCCATAAAACAGTACATCTTTGATAGTCCAGTCTATGAGTAGCTTTATTGTACCAAGATTGTCTATTACATTCTGTTCATTTAGTTTTATAATCTATAGTCGAAAACATATTACCGTGTGATCCCTTGCTGTATCTTTAGAAATATTTCATAAAATACACTATATAAAATGGCAGCAATAAGCTTATTAAATCCTAAAGCTGAATTCGCTCGCGCCGCTCAAGCCTTAGCAGTAAACATCACAGCTGCGAAAGGAATTCAAGATGTAATGAAAACTAACCTCGGGCCGAAAGGTACCATGAAAATGTAAGTTACTATAAAAAATGGTATCATTCTAGATGTTTCTACATAAAACTTGATATTTTTACTTTGAACTATCTTTTCAACAATAATTATGAGGGTTTGCTTTTGTAGTTCCATTAATAGCGACGTTTTAAAAATCATGTGTTTCGGACCGGATGCGTAATTTTTTCATTTTGTACAGGTTGGTGTCAGGGGCGGGGGATATTAAGATAACCAAGGATGGGAACGTTCTGCTCCATGAAATGCAGATCCAGCATCCCACCGCGTCTCTTATAGCCCGCGCTTCCACAGCTCAGGACGACGCCACGGGAGATGGAACAACTTCCACCGTTCTTCTCATCGGAGAGCTGTTGAAGCAGGCTGATATTTATATCAGTGAAGGTTAGTGGAAAAGACTTACCATTTGAAAAATATGAGACTTTCCTTTACAGTTCATTTATGTATTAAAATATAAACATTTTATTTTTAGGACTCCATCCAAGAATAATTACTGAAGGTTTTGACGTAGCTAGAAACAAGGCTCTTGAAGTTTTGGAATCTATGAAAATTCCTATTGAGATCAAAAGGGAAAACCTCATTGATATAACCCGTACAGCTTTAAAAACTAAGGTATATATTTATATTTTATACAATATGAGACATGTTCTTTTTAAATAACAATATTCATAACATCATCAGGTACATCCGAGTCTGGCTGAAGTTTTGACTGATGCTTGTGTGGATTCGGTACTGGCTATTCGAGTTGAGGGTAAACCAGTTGATCTTCACATGGTGGAGCTGATGGAAATGCAGCACAAAACTGCTACAGAGACTACACTTATAAAAGGTACACTTAATATATGTCACATTTATTACTTTTAGCACATTATTTTAAGAAAAAAAGCTTAAGATATAGGAGTTATATTATTTCAACAATCTTACAGGTCTGGTAATGGACCATGGAGCCCGACACCCTGATATGCCAAAACGTGTAGAAAACGCATACATCCTGACTTGCAATGTTTCACTGGAGTATGAAAAGACTGAGGTCAATTCTGGCTTCTTCTACAAGTCTGCTGAAGACAGAGAGAAGCTCATTGCAGCTGAGAGAGAATTTATTGACCAACGGGTCAAGAAGGTATGCAAATATAAGTTTTGGGAAATATGCTAAATTTATATATTATGTGCTCTTCCTTTATATATTTATCAAATAATTATTTTCTCAGATTGTAGCACTAAAGAAGAAACTTTGTGATGGCACTGACAAATCATTTGTGGTCATCAACCAAAAGGGTATTGATCCCCTTTCATTGGATGTTCTTGCAAAGGAAGGTATCATTGCGCTGCGTAGGGCTAAGAGACGTAATATGGAGCGTCTGGCACTAGCCTGTGGAGGCATCGCTATGAACTCTGTTGATGATTTGACTGAAGAGTGCCTTGGCTACGCTGGTCTTGTGTACGAACATATTCTTGGAGAAGAAAAATACACTTTTGTAGAAGAGTGCAAGAATCCACAGTCTGTAACCATCCTAATCAAAGGCCCCAACAAACACACGCTCACGCAAATTAAGGATGCCGTAAGAGACGGCCTTAGAGCTATCAACAATGCCATTGAAGACAAATGTCTTGTACCTGGAGCTGCTGCATTTGAAGTGAAGGCTAACAACGAATTATTGAAGTTCAAGGACACAGTTAAAGGGAAGTTGCGTTTGGGCATACAGGCTTATGCTGAGGCATTGTTGGTGATTCCGAAAACGTTGGCCGTGAACTCTGGATATGATGCTCAGGACACTATTGTGAAGCTACAGGAGGAATCTCGTTTGAACCCTGACCCTATTGGATTGGACCTTAGCACTGGTGAAGCGATAAAGCCGATCGATCTGGGCATTTACGACAACTATATTGTTAAGAAACAAATCCTTAACTCTTGTTCGGTTATCGCTAGCAACCTCCTTCTTGTGGATGAAATCATGAGAGCCGGAATGTCCAGCCTTAAGGGCTAGAACATGGCGTTTGAATTCACATATTTCATTTTCTTTCATCATGCATTTTAGGATAAAACTTGTTTTAATAGTATTCCAATAATACACACTAATTTTAAATGTAACCGCTTTGAAAGCTTAATAAAATAAACCATACTAATTTGATATTTTATTTATATCCTTACACAACATCATCGTAAATATATTTCTATATATTTTTTCTTAACATAAAGTTTTACAAAAAATTAAAAATGTTTGTAATAATGCTGTTTAACATAATCAGTTATATTCAATAAACATTATACTTTGACTAGATATTTCACAGAAGTCAACAAATTTCAAGGAATAATATATCACATATCGAAAAAGAAAATGTGTTATTAAAAAACAATCGGATATTGTGAAAGCATTAGTAAAGTGGAATTTTTTCTTTGAGATTTATTCTCGTTTATACAGGATCAACCACCACATATAATTTTCACTATAACACTAAGTCATAACATCTAAGAATTATAATAAGTAAATGCTTTAAGAACAACACCAAAATAGTGCAGAATAACATCACAAAGACTTGAAAGCCTACAAATCTACCTTGACACCTAAATATAGTAATAATTTTTTGGCAAATATTTCAAAACGAACGAAAAACCTAGAATTTCGATTGAATAAACAGAGAAAAAGGTCATTACATGTTTTTCATCTACACTATAAAATGCGTTAAATTCATACAAAAATAAAAATTCGAGTTACGGAAGCTTTGAAAGTGTGGACAGAGACAGGTATGTGAACTAGTCATCTTTCTTAACGAGGGCGGCGCGTTCATTCAAGTCAATAATGGACAGGTTGATGGAAGCCACAATGCCGTGGAGAACGGATATGGCCGCCTTCACTACAGCCACCGGCATTGAAATCAAAGCCAGTAGTTTGAATAAACCGATGCCAAACACTGAAACAAAAGTATCATTTTAATATAACATATATTTCTTTGAGAACTAAAACTTATAGAACCATAAAAAGAATGTATTTATGACTATTATAATATGCACAAAGCATTTCTGAACGTCACCCTAATGTCCTTCCACTGATAGTAAAAAAAATAATTATAACATCAATGTAATTGCCATCATATGTTGAAAATATATTATTATGTATTAAAACTACATTTTATAGCATACACTCACCTATTGGACCAGAATAAAAGTACATGACATAAAGGGCAGCGTAGAACATTTCGTTTCCGGCACACATGAAGAAAAGCACAGTTTTGTTTGTATAATATAAGTGCATGATGGGATTATCCGACATGTCAACAAACTTGTGGGATGTCCTCCCTTGTAGAGTCACAGTGTGGAGGTAGAGCCAGTGGCAGGTAATGTCGATGGCCAAGGAAATTTGAAACCAGAAGGTATATTTAGGATACAAGGTAGCCAGTGTCATCATAAGTCCGGCAGTTCCCGCTCTGTCTGTTAGCTGATCGAGCATTGCTCCAAATTTAGTACCTGGTGAAATTCAATGATATCTTCAAAAGGAAAACATACTAGTATTGCAGTCATAAAAAGAGAATAAATCAATATTGTTGTGTAGTCAAGTCTATAAAATCATTGTCAGTTCATATTCATAAAATAATTTTTGAGGGATAGAGCTAAAAAAATAAAGAATCAAATAAGTTTTTTCTATTCTTATGCCTCCAACACATTCTCCTACCAAAATTAACTTAATAAACAAAATCTAAGGATTTACAAAAGAGTTTCTATTACTATATAAAATACATAAAGTCTGTATAAGTATTGTATTGTAAGCAAATAGGACTTCAGGCCAGTATGCTACAGATGATGATCATATCATTAAACATTCAATATCATTACTTGTGATCTTTTTAATATTAATATAAAACTTTCTTACAATGGCTTAAAACAATTAATCACAAGTCAGTTTTAATTATTCCAAAGTAAGTGTAAAATTTGAATTGAAAATTTTAAAAATGTCTGTTTTGTAATTTATTATGATTATCAATTTTATATTTAACTAGATTATTGATCAATACTTATGTTTATGACAAATATATATTTTCTTTTAATTTGACAATATATATGTATATATTCAAATTAAATTTATTTACAATTTCTGTGGTCTGCCTCCAGACCAGATGTATTTATGTATTTGAGAATTTTAAGGTGCGTTGTGATGTTAGAGCTTACGGTTCCTTGGGAAACCAACATCCCCAAAGACTATATCATCAAGGTCAACAAAAATTACGAGCTCACAAACAAACACATTTGAAATAGGTTTGTTGTGGATATATGTGCAGTAGAAGTGGGGGCGAGAGGTATAACAGCTAAATCTCTCTACAACCTACTTAAAGACTTGGCCCTGACCAGAACGCACATAAATTAATTCTTGGAACGTGCTTCGAAGGAAGCCCTAATGGTTTCTTTTAAAATTTGGTTAAGTAGGGAGAGGAGCATGGACAGCGGAGGTGAGCATAGAATGCGTGTTTGTTAGGGGCCCCTTAAACCTACAACTGGGTTGATAATCCCAGGCACTGTTGAAGCTCCTCTTCTTGCAACGTGATGAACCCGGCACCCGCATGGTGATGATGTTGTGTTAAAATCGAATTATTGACAATACAACAATTGTGCTATACAGCTTAACAAATAATAGACATAGATTGTAATTCAAATAATCTCTACTAAATAATATATTCATTTATATTAAATCTACACAGAGAACTGAAGCTAGAAGTTAACAGTAGTAACCTACTAGAAAAGGGTTTTTAAAATATATACTGTTCCCATTACTTTAGTAATGTTATAGAATTATTTATCCACAGTTCTTATTAATCATGTCTTATGCTTGAAATAATATCACCATATTATTTAATATCTGCTATACAGTCTTATTATACTGTAAAAAGTTCTGGAGATGTTGCCGACTGGTAAAAATAAGTAGAAGTAACATGTACGGTTATAATGTCGATCAATAAGTAATTGGGCGTTCACCTAATTCAATTATGCGAAAGATAGACCATTTACTTACTTTGATTAAAATATCGGGCAGCATGACCGTCGAAAGCATCAAGAAGAGCTGATGTAACGTAACAAGTACACGCCAAGACGCAGTGTGTCGGCATAAAATAGAAAGATATAATTGCAAGGATTACTCTTGCAAAGCCTGAAATAAATTAGGTAAACAATGAAATGACGTCTCTTACTAAAAAGTCAATATATTAAAATAATTATTTATATTAACCGATCAAGTTAGGAACGAAAAGAAATATGTTTTCCTTGGTTTCGGACATTTTTAAGTTAAATTGAACACAAATTCACTAAACTTATAATTAAAATTTTTAAATAAGTGTGTGTATTAAATTTATCTAAAACACTCTTCTATCAACTTCAATGAACGACGAATGATGATTATTGATAATGGATTTTGCTAAGAGCAAACATTGTTACCATCTCTAAAAAAAACGTTTTATCCTAGAGCTAAAGTTAAAGGTATCCAGAAGGGTCATAGTTATTTGGAAATCCCCCTTTTGGAAGTACGATTAATAAAAAAAATAAGATTAAATAATAAAGCCCCCTTTCCTATCTCTTTGAGAATCATAATAGATTAAACTGATGAAGTACACTGAAAATTGTTAAGGAATGGAAAAAAATGACTTTCTTTGAAAATACATATATTCCTTATTTTAAAAATCTGTGATAAAAAAAAACTAGATGAAGTAAAGTTCATTTTATTTTAGGGAAAACCTCAGAAGTTGGGAACCCTCTAGGTAAATTATAAAGTTATTTTATCTGGCGACGGTAAATTAATTAGAATTATAGACTATATTCATTACAAGATATATATCTATATAAATGTATACATAAAAGAGACACATAATGTATAATATAATATAATATATGGCATAATTGAAATAATCTAGTCAGTTTTTCAAATTTAAAAAAATTATTATAAA
>DVQP01000809.1:0-19221 GCA_018231745.1 Danaus eresimus | reverse complement strand
TTATGTAATCGTCAGCTCCATCCCGGACGTGACAAGTCTATGTCGATAACTTACTAATCGAACAAGTGACAATTACTTGGCTTAGTAAGAGTTGTTAACTTCATTTACGTTATTTATTTGTTGATTATATTAAATAACAAATTTATTGAAGTGTTCATAATATCTTAAGTGCAATTAAATTTATAATAAATATCATATGATCTATAAAATTACGAGGTATTAATTATAAAATACGGTGTTTACTTTAGTAAAACTATTTTCTCCAAAGCAACTTCTGTCTATACATTATTAAATATATGTCATTTTATGAGAAGTGATCTTTTTAAATAAGAATGAAAATAAGCGCAGGTTTGAAAAACGAGATAAACTCGTTTCACGTCGACAGATGTCACCGGGTGAGTTGGACAAATGATAGTGGTTGAGGGAATTCTTGTTCTCCTATTAGGATTATCATACGCTCAGTCAAACTTGTTTACGCTATACATGTATTTTAAGTAAATATGAAGTCTAGAATAGTTGCTCCTAATATGGTTTGATTGAACGGCGATATATTTTAAATATTCAACGCCTGCGCATAAAATAAAATTATAACGACAGAAAGAATTATTATTTGTTTCGTTTAATTATTTTTTGCAAATAATTTGAAGACATTAGGTAAGGGTATTTTTAAGAAGTGAGACGGATCCTACAGAATATAAACGCTTTATTTAAGTCACAGTTATAATGTGTATATTTTTATATATAGAACCGTTGGAGAGGTCACCCTCCACATACGGTTTTTATATTTTTTTTTGCATCGACAAAGCTTACGTTAAGTGTTATGTTTTCAAAGAAAGAGTAAGTGTTTCAGGATGAGGCAACTTAAGGCTGTAACTTTTTGGCTGTTAATTCAAATGACAAAGATAAAGTTTCTCAGAAGTAATGTCAAGTGTCATTATAAAAATTCCTCATGTTGCGAATCTAGATTTTATCAACAATTTTGAAACAAAACCCCTTAATAGCTTAACAAAACCTCTAAGCTTTTGTGATTTTACTTTACTGAACAGTACAAAAATTTGTAAATTCTGCTATCGTTCACGATACTAATTTTAGAAATAATATTATGATGCAAGTATCAAGTCCACTTTATCGCTTTTGCATCAAACCTCGCAACAAATTGACAAACCATAAACATAATCTAGTTAAAATTTATTTGTTTGTTTACTAAAAGTATTCTCTATTACGACAGGCCGTTGTAAAATTACAGCAACAACAATTCAGTCTAAATCGCTAAGCTGGACATTTAGTCGCTTTAAATTCGCAATCATTGAAACCATAACGATAATCTTGCTGACCGATAAATAGCACAATAAAAAGCTTACCAGGAAACACGGGGACAAAGACAGCGATCATTATGTCTCAGTGCCATTGGAATGGTCTTTTAAATCAACGCGACAAGAATGTCCGCTGGCTGTACTTTCGTTGACATTCCTAGATTGAAAGGTCGCAGGCTGGTCCGTCATAGCTGTCATTACGCCAGATGGCGGCTGTGCGGCGTGATTGTCATCCATTATGCGCACGCGTCCGTTTCCACGGAAACCAAAGTAATTTCCTCCGACGCTGATTGTTGGTGTGAAATAGAGTAATCTCCGTGTACAACGGTCAATCGTTGCAATTGATTTTGCATTAAGGTGCAATGAGAAAAAAAGTACGTGGAAACTTTCATTGCAAAAAGTTTTTTCTTCTATTTGTGAAATAAAGTGATATTGAGGACGCGATGGCTCCCAGTAGGGATCAAAATTGAAGACTGTGTGACTTTCTACGTGTTCAATAACTGGGATGGCAAAGTTATCAAGAAAGCAATATTGCACAATCTTGAAAATGTCCATAAAATAGCTTCAGGTAATGTCTCCTACGTGTTTCGATCGTCATTTCTGAAATATCCTTTAACTTGCACTCGTCCTTATGTATCTGACTTTGATTCACTACACCTATGAGGTTACGACAAACAGTACTATCAAATTTTTGTTCTTATAATACTTGAATAATTTTGTCCCCTAAAAATTAAGATGAACAAAAATGTCATTATGCTACAGCTAAAGTAAAATAAATTTAGGATCATTGACAAGCACGAATGCATCTATCGGTATACACCACACAGCACACAAACGAGGTAGAGGTCCGATAGCATCTACGGAACCCGCTCTCAGCCGCTATCCTCTCATCTAGACATCTCTATTTAAATACAAGCACCAAGACCATTGAACTAAATTAAATGCTCCAATGCAAAATTAAACTCCTCCTATTTGGGATATAAATTGGCAGGTAATGGTATATAGCGAGCCTACTCTATATGGGCGGTCTGTTGGCTACTCAATTATGTTGCTGATAATAGTTTGTTCTATCAATTGTTCATATGTTAATTTTGTTCATTATTCAAAATGCAATCGAACACTACTTTCATATTGACCAACTTGATTGTTTTAGCTACAATAAACTGTCCATCGGTAACAGCCATTGATTTAAAACACGAAGTTAAATATGTTTAATGATAAGATAAAATTAATAGATAGCATTTATTTTGCGACTAGAATATTATAAATATACAGATTATTATTCTCTTGATATTAATTATTATTTGAAAGCTACTCTACGTATACAAAACGATCGTTAAGCTAATTTAAAGTTGAAATAAACGGAGAGCTTGGATATTGCAGTACTAACAAATGTTGTCATGAATATCACTTTAGTGTTTCGTGATCTCAGCTTGAAACAGAGCCGAACTCCACTGCTATTTATTTTGGAGCTAGCATTATCATAAATATAGACAAAGTATATATATTATACAAGTATTATAACAAACATCGGTGACAGTAAATAATATACTAAAACTTAAAAAAAATATGTCAGTCTGAGATGAATTAAAAAAGGATATCAGAATGCAGGTTAAGCTGTATCATTCTGTGAGAAACGAGCAGTGATGTGACCATTAAAAACTGGTATTACCATATTGTATGAATGCAAACGTACTCCCAGTGTCGGTGGTCCGGGACACCTATTAGCCGGTCGAAGCTATCGTCTCTCATCGGACACACGGACACACACCGGCTGAACAAACCTCACAATATATTGCATGTACCATGAGACAGATTAAATTTTTCAGTAAGTACAACTTGTGTTCGTACACGCGAGGCAATAATCGGGAGGTTCCTCTTTTTATTTTTTTCTTATAATAGCAAATTGTATATTAGCATAAGGACATCAGTCCTCGATAGAAAACAGAATGATAACAGTTCAATATTTATTGAACAGTTTAAACTTACAATATATTATATATCAGACAAATGTAAAATTCTATTCCTTATTTCAAAATCCTTCGACTAATAGTACGTAGGGTTATTAGTTGCTCATTCTTGTTGACACGAGGTCATTGACGTGATTAGTTTACTGTCAGACAATTTTAGAATCCACAAGTATTTTTACCTTTTACTACACAACAAACTCTAGAGAATAATCTAATAGAATTCAGGGGAAGCTTCATTTCAATAAAATTATCATTGATTCTCTTGAACACATTGTATGAATGCATTGAATGAAAGTAAATTAATTAGTTAATCATCGTTTGAAACAGTTATCATTATTTATATGCGATGACTCCAGTTGCTAAACGTCTCGGGTGCGTCTAAGTAACCCAGACCCGACAACGATGGACCAGCTCACGGAGAAAGCTTGCTCGACTTTAATTCTGTTATTGGCAATTGCTACAATGAAATAGAAAATTTATCAAGGTTTAAGGTTCCGTATTATTTTTAAAATGTCAATATTATAAAATATAATTTGATGTGTCAAGAGATAATGGACCACCCAGGTCGAAATATTTGAAAAATTTGTAAGAATTACAATAATACTTACAGAAACTTAAAATAAAATAAATATTTTTAAATATAATAACAATAATCATAATTATTGAGATCGATATTTTATATTATTGGTATACAAGGTGCGGAATCTCAATGTAGAAAATTATATTACATAATCGTACATGCCTTCAATGACCCTCGGTCTTGCGCCAAATTAAGAAGAGCAATAAATCTGTAACATCATTAACTCAACTCTCGTGGCAACATAAAATTAACCGTAGCTAACACGAACGAGTTACAATTTAACTGACAGCGATCGTTTTCAACAGTAGGAAACGACACGACTCCGGCACGACACGCCACTGAAACACCTAATTGAATGTTATCGTGTATCCTATTCAAAGTTAAAGCAGTAAATTGCAAACAGACAACATACTTGTCATTAGCGTTCTTTCTTGAAATAAACGAATTCACTTTAAAATGTCTCTTAAACTGTATGAAGATGTCACAATGTATTTTATCGTGTGTTCGAAAGGCAGGGCGTTGTCGTCGTAAAGACATCAAGCCTTTTTATTTAGACGTCTCGTGTTCATTTGCTCCACTTATTTGAATATAAAAATGTCTCTCAGTTGATCAATAAACTAATTTATTTAACAATGTCACAACGGGTATAAAATGTACATGTAAGTAAATAACATTGTTTGTGATCCATTTTACTATCTACATACAAGTTACGAGGGATACAGTATACGTGTATGGGATGTTACTTCAACGGTTAAGTTGATAAACAGTTTTACCGTGACTTAAGTTGAATAAAATTAAAGCAAAAACCAAAACATTAAAATTCCATAAGAATGAATATTTTATTTATATTCACAAACAAATCTTCACATCATTATAAAATACATATAAATGGAGTTCAAATTAACATCACACCATACTATTTTATACGAATGGCATTTACTTAAAATGTCATTATAAAAACAACAAGCTTGGAATGTATGTATGTTTATAATTTTAAAATGATTTATTGCACACTGTTGTCATTTATAAGACAGTTATGTCATTTATTTTTTTCTTTTTTGTTTTATAGACATATAAAAATGTTGCAACAAACGACTCTATCGCACTCTGAATAACGAAGTTCAAATGACTTTTAAATGGACGTCAATCATATAAATAGATATAAAAATGAAGAAAGTCAGTGTTAAACATATTCCGTGACTTCAATTGCTCACCACCAAATCACCTGGTTAATTTTATATAACAGTAATAAATAGCATCTCTACTGCTATCACGACTCGGCCATGAAAGCGCTAAGTAGCTGATGATAAAGAGGCGTAAACGCAAGTGTTACACCATTATGAATATGAAATGATAATGGCTTTGGAGTTTAAACGTCGTTAAAGGTTAAACAGAGAACAGGAAAGGCACATTTTTTAAGTGCAAGATATTATGAACTTATCTTATGATCTTTTATACATTAATAAGAAACTCGACATCTTTTATATTAAGAAATTATATTAAACAATGATCAAGAAAATAAAAATCCAGTTCGGACTCTAACGAGAATACCGTGACAGAAAAGTCTATTGAACGTTTCAAATAAAACAAAAAGCAAAAAGTTGGAGAAAGTGAAATCGACGCAGCGTTTTTGGTGCAAAAATATTATGCTCAGTCTTCGAGACTTCAGGAGAGTATCTAGATCTTTATTACTGTATAGGTTACATCGCGTGTAATTATATATTATTGAAGATAAACAAAAACAAGGAATATGTTTATCGACATAAAATAGAGTCCGTTTCAAGATATCGCCTTCGTGAAACCTACGAGATATTTAGAGATGATTACGACACTAAATCAAGACGAACAATGAAAAAATTAGATTCCTGTGACATATATGTCATTCTATATAATAATCTTTGTTGAGCAACTTGTCACTATAAACAAACATATGAGCATTAGTTGTTTTAAGTCCTTATAGAAATACTTAGGACGTCTTATATTACTTCATTATAGGTACTGCTTCCTTGACGCGTTCAGAATTTTTATACGGAGCGTGACTTGATTCGTTTACACGCTTGTGTTTGAGTTAATACGTTTATTCTGAGTTTACATTACAGGACATATTGATGTCTTTTGTAGCAAATAATTCAGCTAAGAACGGAAATGATAATTTAGAAATATGTGTAAAGCATCAAATCGATAAAATATTTATCATCAGTTTGATTGAAATCTACAAAATCATTGAATTTTATATTCAATAAACATTTATTATTTACTGTATCAACATTAAAGTTAATTCATTCACCGTATTCACAAATTACAATGACATATATGCATGCAATTCATACTTTATATTGGGTATAATTAAAATAATTGACGGGTTCACTAGGACTACGACTGATCCCTCAGCGACTTTATGAATTTAAGGGTGATATTTTTCGGACTTAAGACATCAAAAAAAAAATCTTTAAAAAAATCCAAAAAAAATATTTTTGAGGTTCAATTTGTGTCGTTTTCGGTGCAGAATTTCATTATTAATCGAGATTTCATATTACTCTATAGCAACCAGAAAGACAAGATGGTAATTACATGTCTTTAATCAATTGAAAATATAATTTTATTCAAATATGTGCGGACTGACGAAAATCTTTATAATAATTAATGGTATTTTAATCAGAGCGTATTATTAGTATGAGTCAGGTCTCAAACATCGGGCAGCCAATGCCTTATACGAAAATCTTCCTATAAAGCAACTATAAAGTTTCGTAATTCGCAACCATTTAGCACAAAACGTTTAGAATGCCTCAAATTATTATATCCTAACATGTAACTAATCAAGATTAATGCACGTATTGACGTTGGGTGCGATTTAAATCATTCCACAATGGCGATGTTGGACGTTGGGTTTCGCAAGCGCAAAATTTGGTGCCGACGAGGGATGGATGGTGCCCGGCTCTGAGACCGGGGTCAGATTAAATCACGAGGTTTGGTGAAAAATGAACCCGCATTGGTGAATTTACTTGACACTACGTGGGTGTCGCTCACGACTTAAGATATTGCTCGTTTCAACTGTGACCTATATTACAAATGTTATTTAAATACTGCTTTAAAACATTAATTGAAACAAAATAATATTTTATAAACTAATAGAAATTTGAATTCGCATTATGAAACATATTTATAACAAAGTGTTTTCTGAATTTTTATCACACTTTAACAGCTATTTACTGCAGTGAAATATGGATAGTTTGAATAATTGTTTATGTATAATTAATTATTTTAGTACGTGATAAGACTGACAAGACTTCTGGTCGTGTTATGACGCTGAGATCTTATGTTCGAAGTGGTGAGATTGTTTGAAATAATAAAGTATTGTATAATGGGATCTCAAACACATGTCCTATAAAAAGACCAAAATTATATGAAATTATCAAGTTACAAAAGCTATCGTCATCTTATGAAAGTCGAGTTCAAGCTGCGTGCTGCTCTCCTTACCTTATGCAATATCCTTATACAAATATTATGGAAATTTAAAATCCTAACAGTTTCCCACGTCTGCAATGGTTGCCACAGATATTATGCATGCCATGCTCGTAAGGTTGGTAAGCCTGCTATTACCGTCTGGGATCACGGCGGGCTTTGTTGGTTACCCAAAAGCGTTTGTGTTGCACAAGATTGCACAGATCATATTTGAACTTGTGTAATATGACAATCTATTAGTGTACAAATTTAAGATATTCGACGACATAAATCAATATCTTCATAATAATCTAGGGTAGATCGAACAGTAAACTATATTCTGACATAATGTTATGTACATTGATAACATAGTTACTGCGAATGTTACCGGTGTTAATAATTTACACTTTTAACTGCTGCACGGTGTCGGCGGTATAATAGATATGACGTTTAACTAATATATAGCCGGCTGGGTATATAAAATGGACGAAAGAGCTGTCAGGAGAGCTCACAAAACTGTATATATTTCCTTTAACACCGCAAACGAGATCTCGGATTTCAAAATCAGAGAAACGAATAAATTTTGCGTAACACACAATTGTATTACTTAATTTTATTTTAATTGTTATTATGATTGTTTATTGTACCCATCGCGGCACCTCTCACTCGGCGGCATATTAACAATTAATGTGTTTATTACAAATTGTAATACTAATTAACCGTTGCTCGTTTATGAACGTAATTTATAATTACTGAAATTATATTATGATTTTCAATACCGAGTACATAGTTTGGTAACACGGCCATAGCTTCAATGTTTTTTATATAACTTAATAATCAATGATTTTTACAGAGGACTGTATTTAATGTTGTTCGATAACAATTTAAACTTTGAATATAACTTTTGTTTGCTATTGTTGTTTCCTATGCTACTTTATTTCATATCAAAGAGTTATCTGATATTTGTTATAAGCACTTGCTTCCTATTTATTTGTTTTGCAACTGCGTTCAATTAAATATAATTGATGCCTTCTGACTCTAACTATCGTACTATTTATTGTAACGGTTGTTTTTATTACTGACTCACTTTGTTCGATATTATTTTGTGATTGAAATAACAAAGTTCGACCTGGACATAAAACAATAGTAACTGGTTTAAATTGGATTAAAAATCTCTTTTTCTGAAAGGTCGTGGTGGCCTAGAGGTTATAGGACCGCCTCTCGTGCATGAGGGCGCGGGGTCGAAACCTGGCAAGTAACCAATGTGATTTTTTCAGTCATGTGTACTTTCTAAGAGTATTGAGGCCCGACTGACAGACCGTGAAAGAAAAACATCGTGAGGGAACCTGGACTTATAATATCAAATTATAAGTTTGAAATCGCCAAGCCGTCTTAAGCAAGCGTGGTGATAAATGCTCAAAACTTCTCCATGTGAGAAGAGGTCTTTGCTCTTCAGTGGGCTTTGATATTCTGATGATGATGTTGATGACGACATTTGAAACCTCTTTGTTGCAAATGAAAAACTTGTAAAAAAATGAATAAATATGAAATTCGACTCACTGATGCGTATTCCGCGCATATGTCGATAGATGCTACGAAGTCGCACACGTCGTCGACGGTGAGGGCCGCGAGCCGAGCGCGCGCCTCCGAGCACATGCACTCGCGTGTTTCACCACGGTCTGAGAAAAACACAGTACGGTCATCTTATCTCTTTATCGTTTAATAATATGCTTTTAAATATTAAATTTAAGTCAAGTCAATTTTAAAGCGATTTCAATTATGATATAGCTTTATGTGTTTTTCATTACGGGGCTGTCTATATTTCCTATTAATGAAACTCACATGAACGGATATTGAATTAATATCCTGGATACCGATATGACGAAACTTATAATACAATTTTTCAATCAGTTAGCAGTAACGGTATTCAATGATTTTAAATTGAATTACTTCATACATTAAAGAGATAAATTTCGAGGAATAAAATATACATATATTTCGTAATTTTGAGTATACCTTCATTGGAGACTCTGTCTCTGTCATCACCGTCGCTCCTCGTACTGGGGCTGGCGGAGAGCCTGGCCCTCTTGGCGGCGCTCTCCCCGGCCGCGGAGAGATCTAACGGTGAGTGTTCCGTGGTTGTAACACCTACACGCTTACGACGAGACCTACCACCACGACCAACCCTCGATAAAGCCAGGAGAGTCTGTTGATTTTAACATACAGAAAAAATCGCATTAACTTAACATGTGAGGATCAGATTAATTTTCAAGCTAAATATGTCAAAATAAAATCACGTAAAAGTTGACACACGAATGTAGTATTTTGTTTTTCGTAATGCAATAACATAATAATGCAGATGTGTGTGTGTGTGTGTTTGTGTATTATTTATAGTACATCCTTAATTATAATATTGCAAAGGCAGCGTTAATCAAACAGGAGCTAGCGTCTATTATCAAACGAGACGGGCATCCATCATAATTCACAGAACTCACGCTCAACGGTTCAGGTCAAACAGTAATATATCTTTTATAATTGTGTTCGTGCAATTAAATAAAACGTGAAATGCTGTAATTAATATGTCGAGAAACTGGCTGCAAAAACTTTGATTTTTACCTAAAAAAGACAGAGTCAGACTGGTAGAATCAAATTTTTTATTATCTCCGGATTCATCAAGCTCTTTAATATATGCGTAGCTCCGTGAATGGTAGCGATAATTGGGGTTATTTTAGTATAGATAATGAAATGTTCACGTACGAGGCATTAATCTCTAAGACAAATCAGCTCGCAAAAGCTGTGTGTATGAATGAAATTCCAAATCATACGTCCGTGTAATGAACAGTCTGTAACATGCGTGCAGGCAGCCAGCGGACGGTAGAAGTCATTAATTTCAAGATTTATTTCCGAGCACGCTCCCGTTTCTCTTCACAGGTGAAAATAAATTTAAACCGGCTATTTATAGTGTAAAGGTACAAAGAGAAATGTAACAAATCATGTTAATATCGCGAGCAAGTGTCAGATGGTGTTACAGTGATAGCGACTTTAGAAAGTAAACACTATTGTAACTATAACCACCGACCACTTGATACATCACGATTACAATTATTATCACCGTTTAAATTTAATTATATTTACTATCTCAACAGCACACGTCAAAAACGATCTCGACACAAAATAAAAACAATCGATATATCATCTCATTCATAGATTCGTTTAAATTCAGGTTTCATTTTGATGAAAAAAAAAATATATAAGAAACTATCTTAGTACGATTTCACATCCTATGTAGTGGCGTGAGGCGCATGCGCAGCGCGTGCCACCGCCAATTAGTGCAGCTCCAGTTCATTTTACAGAACGGAGAGTCGAGACGGTTCGCTGGCGAGGATTGGGGGAGAGGGGAAGACGGCTCTAGGGAGGGTCAGGGGGGAGGGAAAGCCATTACCCCGATAAAGGTACCTGTACACTTTGAAGACCCCAAAACGACTTGTTGCAATTAACACTCTCCACATTCTATCCGCGTTATGGGAAGTGTAAAGGTCGCGCAGCTTATCTGATTTAATAGGCACCATTACTATAGCAGGGAGCCGTGCTCGCTGCGTTATGAATTCAAAGGCGTATTAACATAAACGTACCCGCATTCGATAGATCTATATGAAGATAGCGCACGAGTTTTACGACGTCCGAGACATTTTAATCACAACCGTGAACTATGAAACGTGGAGATAGATGTGTAATTAAAGCTGGAAGGTCAGTGAGCACAGAATATATAATAAGTAATGAATTTTTACTTGCTTATGAAATGAGGAGCCAGCTGAGCGTAAATTATTTCATAGGGGCAGTGGCATTGCTTTAAGTGATGTGCTTTACGTTCTAATGAACGGATATTGTAAAACAACACATTTTTTATATATATTCTTTATACGTAATTTTTTGTAAAGCAATAAAGTTTCATCATCCAATCTTAAAAGATGCGATATAATTATTAGCTTCGATTACGGTCATGTATTGTTGGTTGCGTTTTGGGTGGGCTGCTGTAAAGGTTAAAAACAAATAAGGATATACAAGTACGGGTCATCTGATGTCTGGACCATTACCGGTTCATGGCACACATTATTTAAACACTTATTAACATTCAAGGTATCATTAGGAAGGCAATGTTTATGATGGGTGCAATATTAAAAATGTACCAAAATATCCTTTTCCTCAGACAAAAAAACGTTTTGTGATTAAAACTACGTGTGATAGAAGAGCTGTAGTGATAAATTTTTATCAAAATTAAAATTCTGAGTTCTTGGGTTGTCTAGAATTTCATGTCATGGCAGTGACATCGAGTTTATTTTTCTTACCTTGGTGGAGCTCATGTCTAACATGACGGGGAAGGCTGGTAGCCTTGGTGGGCCACCCTGCTGCTTGGCAAGCTTCGCGAACAACCCTCCGACTGGTACATCACTAATATCGGTCGGCACTGGTGATGGACGTTCGACTCCAAAACCGTTAGTACGATGGAAATAGCTAAAACAAAAATAATTTTGGAATTCTTAGTTAAAAGAAAAATTTTATTCTGTAAATATAAAATACAAGATGAGATTATAATTATTATTTGCTATAATGAACATAATGCTAAGTCATTATTGTTTCTATTATCATTAAATATTCTGTAATAATCTTGTTATGGAACAAAACAAACAGAGCACTGGGTATTAAAAAGGTCTATCAAAATATGTTACAATAATATTGGTACGTAACGAATGTTAACTTTCGATGTCTATAATAATTTATCATCTATTACAGAAGGTAACGAATTAAATTCCAAGTAACATTGATCTGAAATGTAACGTTAATGGACCAACCGAATTCTTAACAACGTTCTTTCACAACCTCTTAATATAATTACAAGCCACATAATGGACTTCATTAGTGCTCCGGGCCGGCAAAATTTTATGAAATGTCAGAAGGTTAGAAAAAACTTAAAGTTTTATTATAAATTGAGTTATTAATAAAAATATTTTGACCGTAACGCCAGTGTAGCTGGGATCGCCGAGTCGATGTAATATCGTTGATAAAGTCAACATCAATATCAATGTTACAATTTGTAAAATAAAATTCAACTAGCATAAGCACCAGAATGTCTGTCAGTCGCAGCTACCATTGACTAACTTGTAGATAATTAAAATCGACACAGGTCACCGACCGCACGCCGTGAGATGAGCAATTCATTAATATAACATAAGTTCACGCGGACGGCTGCGTTCTCACGAATCATGTAAATTTGTCGACTTAACGTAAGTTATCGAATCGATTAATATGCAAATCGATTTGGGCATCACTAGCCGGTCGGTGAACCGAAGTCGCATGATATTGTGAACGAGTTGACACCGGCCGTGTGAAAAATGTGTTGTAAATCCTAATATCGATATCGATTATTATAATCGATGCACTCAGCTCTAACTTGTAATGACGCCGTTGATTTCATTACGTCACTGATAAGAGAACTACGCTAACATTATAATATTCTCACAATATTTGTACATATCCGAAGGTTATTTATTAATGAATATTTATGTTCCTACCTATGTATATTAGTTATTAGTGTATATTGCGTTAATGATTCTAAGTTACAAGTATGGTTGAAATCAACAAAAAAATTTTATACAAAAGCCTTCAAACTAAATAGACGAAACCTGTTATAAAATATTACTATGTAGGTATTATGGTTGTAAGAATGTATCCTTTCAAACCTCGAGACTGAGAGTACTTTTATTAAAATATTAGACAATTGTATCATAAAAACATGTGCTCTTAAATATTCCTAAATTTGGCTGGTATTCAAAGAAACAAACTAATCATAAAATAAACAACGAAGACCTACAAAATCTTGCTCGTCCACTGAAGAACAAACAACGATGAAAGCGGATACTGCCTTGCATTTCCTAGCAACTAACAGCGCTTATTCCATTTTGACGACAGTACAAATAAAACGGTTTATTTATGTACAGGCTGTTGTGATTACGATCACCGCTATCTCGTACACTGGAATTCATTGCTTTTTAAACGGTAAAATATAATAACGAAAAAAAAACCACATTGATTATATATAGACAAGTGACTTTTAATAGTGAATTAACAACCCGGCTCCATTTATCCCGTGAGATACGTTGTCAGGTGTGGTGCTAATGGCGACATATACAATGCCAACCCACTGCTTGAATTTAATGCCTATCTTTAAGGGAACACTCTGTATATATTATTCCGTTTATGTCCTTAAAGCACATAGTTAGTTCTTTACTATCGTCTATAACGTATGTTCTCTCTCATCTTTCACGAGTACTAATTGCACATTATATATATTAAATGTATAATGTTAATGTTAGCCATTCTCTCGCATGGATTTTAATGTCAATCTTGTTTTACCTATTAATACTATTATAGTGAGGTAATATATGTTTAAAGAAAACATAATTAGTTGAGCTGGAAGAGAACGCTACCATAATCTCTAACTGGACTTTCATAAAATTCTAATGGAATATATAATAGTAGAAAATAATAAAAATGACAATGAAAAATTTATCAGTTGATTAGACTAATCAACTTGGCGGTCGTATTTTGATTCATTCAATAATCACCTTCTACAGAAATTCTAACGAAATTTCGAACTAAATATGAACCACCTTTAAGTTTTTCTTTATTTCTTCCAATGAAACAGATGTCGCGTTAGCAAATCTTAAATTATATCAACTTCCAATACACTTTTAACTTGCAATGACGGTTTCTAAAACGACCTAACTATAAACTAAATAAATAACACCATTTATAGTTTTACCTGCCTTCCAAACTGGGGACTTGTTGTTTTCCATATTGTTTCGGTTTTTTTTTTCCGAAATTACACAACATGGATGTTGCTAAACTTACTTTTTTTTGTGTTTTTTTAAGTTACTCACTCGTTGTTGGGATGCGTGTTGTACCTCGCCGCCAGTGAGCGCATGATGTCCGAGTAGTTCCTCGGGGGGTGTGCGGGGACCGGCGTAGGCGCCTGCGGGCTGCCTCGCTCCGGAGGAGTACCAGGGTATGAGGAAGTCGACGGAGTCACGCTACGAGATCTAGTGGTTGAGGTTTTATATAAGTTTCTAGGACCTTCCCGTATCTTTGAGGCGCGTATTATGTATAAGCTATGAACAATAATACGGAATAAATAGCCACTAACAATAATTTTTTGGTGATCTTATGTAATTTTTATTATAGCTGCACTGTGTCTATTGTAATGCAACAGGGGTATATTTGAATTTATATGATTGAATTCAACTAAATTTATTTATATATAGTTTGAAACAGCTCTTATAGCAATTTATTTCCTTGGCATTACTGATATTATTAGTTTTAGTCACCTTATTTAAAATGTAATACTAGTAAGCCATCTGTCGAAGACTCATTTTTTTACGTGTTTTACCTGGATGCGTTCGAGTCGTGTGGGCTGAGTCTCTCGCTCTTAACTGTGTGTGTAGTATGTGCAGCATGCGCGGCGGACGGCGCGGGCGGCGCGTGCGCCTGCGCCGGCGACGACGCATCGCGCGCACAACGACGCGCTGCACCCCCGCCTCCGCCCTCACCTGATACAAAGACATACAAAATATTGTTAGATATACAGACATAGAATAATATCCTATAATGCGCTCGTTAATACATTCAATTCGCCCTCTGATACCATCCATTATAATCTTGTGTCATATGATTGAGATCAATTTCTTTTTAGTTTATGGAGCGCATTTATGACGGAGGTGGCAACATAAAAAAAGCCACAAATGGATCGAATCCGGTTGCTCCATTACGCAAAATATAAATGTTGTATAAAAACGTCAGTCCACGAGGGTCACACTCGTGTCATCTCAGCATTAAGATCAACATCGGTCGGCGTGTTTGTAGTGACACAGAGCCTCCTCGGGTCGCGTTAACCCCGCGATACACTTACTCAAAGACAATCTTTAGAGCGATCTTGTAAAATTAATGATCGTACGCGGCTCGGGTACAGATGTCACGTAACACATCACCGACTAGAATTATTTTGGAGGTCATTCGTTCGTATCATTCGCACTTTCGTAAAAAAATTTATGCCGTAATCAAGAGATTTTATCATAAAGTTGTACCGATATTTTATCTTAGGAACGACAGATATTCGTTTTCTTAACACGTAATTGGCTAAAGAAAGTCGAATTCTTGACACGGCGGACGTTCTTCATTACATTCAGAGATATCATCCACCTTAATAACCTCTAATAAGTATCACTAGACACAGCTTTGTAGGTCATCCACTTTCATCGAACGAAATATGTCGCAGTTTGTTGCGCAAGCTCGTAAGTCTTCACATATATATCATGCGTGATGAATTGTGTGAAACTAACAGACTGCTCCGGGCCCTAAATCTATTAATTCATCTTTTACATTTCGAACATTAACAAGTCAATATTTGGTATTTTAAGACATTTCTCGTAAAACACTAGCTGTAAATACAGTTGATTATTATACTATGATAACTTTCGAAATTTGTATTTATAGTATTGCAATCTCATTTTGTCAGATCGTTTGTACCCGGACTACGCATTGTTTATCGAAACAACATAATACAGTGAGAGAGCTTTCTATAAACAAAGCTACTTAAGATATCTGAACGAGCTGGTATCATTTATTCTTTAGACGAGTCCATTTATTAATATTCCTATTCATATCGACCAATATGGCCCACAATGGGCCCACATAGCCAATACCATAATATAACCTGTGTTATGGGAAAATTATTTCACATTGACGCAATCTATAGAGATCCTATACATATTATTACAACGATGTCGGGAGTATATTGTTCCCCTAACGTTGGCGTTGAGACGGCTCTATCAGTTTCTACTTGACACTTATCGGTAATTGTATCGGCTGCTTCGATTTCATATACAACGATAGACCACAGACGTAGATTTATATTTAAAAAAAAATAGTGCAGCAGATTAATATTATAAGTATAAGTAAATTATTATTTATTTCTATAATGCATTTTTGTAATTATCATAGATTAAAATTTTAATATAAGATTTCTAAAAGTTAGTTAGAGCTATTGATTATTCTGCTATATAAAAATTTTAATATAATTAAAATAATTGTGAGAATTTTTTCACAGGATGTGATCGAGAGGCGTCACGGCCTTCTATGAGCGATGTCTTCCGCCGCCAAAACTTGTCAGGTCACCTGTCGATTGACATTACATCGAAGGAAATGGTCGCCGTTATGTTGCAACAACACAAAATCTAAAACATACCTCCAAGTAAACACTTCGATATTAGAACGAAAATTCTTATTGGCACTACTTTATTTTACAATAGTACGTGTACATAACAGGTTTATTTTAACTTTCATTGTATATTAATATTTTATAGTGGTAATAATTATTATACATCGTAATTCAGGCGATCGAGCTATGGACGAAACGTTTTAATGCATTTCATTTTATATAATATAGCTTTTTATAAACTAGGAAGTGTATAAAAGATTATGTAGGCACAGTTAATAGAAATTGTTGTTCGGTATGTTAGAAATATTATAGTATATACTAAGTAGTTAAACATTGAATAGTTGGCAGGAACTCAATTAAGCTTAGCTCGGAGCTGTGTTCATTGTTTTAGTGCCTATGAACTATGACTTTACAGATTTACGAGTGTTACAAGTCGTAGACTTTTAATCAAAACGAAAAAAAGAGTTTCATAATATGTTTTTCTTTTATTTCAATTTTAAAAATATTTTGTATAATGAAAAATAATAAATAAAATTAAAGTATCATAAAAGTGTATAGCAAAGATATTATTTCTTAAAAAATATATATTACACATAAATATTTGTCGTGTTATAATTAACGTTATGTATGTATTTATTCGCTTCCTCTCATAACACATATCTGGTAGGGTCAGCAGCGTCGTCAAACGAGGTACCGTTGGCACCTGACCCGAATGGAGTACAAACAGACAGCCTAAGTGATCGGCTCCGCTTACAAATACGAAACCTACTGACTACTACATTATTATGTACTGGAACAAATGACTATAGAGATATATTACTGAACACAATTAACGTCTATCATTACATTAGAACAATAAACTATTCATAGACCCATCAATGTTATATTACGGTACAAATGTAGACATTTCATGATTCCAGAAATACCATATCGAGTTTCAAGTAAAACAATCCGCTGACATGACAAACTAAAATCCACACTCATTCCACAAAGCACGATTTCAATAGTAAAAGCGTGTTGATATTTTGAATAATTTAATATCTCCTATTAGGATATTAAACATAAATTATTCCGTAGTTTCTAACGCTATCTGAATAAAAGGACGGGGTAACTTTTTCCTTATTAATAACCAGTTATTTATATTTCGGGAACCCGATAAATGTTTCGTTTACGATTTGTTAATAAAAAAAAATATATTAAATGTATAGAAAATATTTATAGTGCATTTACTGGGACAATAAAACATGTGGATTACATCACTCTTAGTAATGTTTCATAAAATTTTATTGAACAAACAGATAAGTTTATAAGGAACATTATAAATATTTCTATTAATCAAACGGTTAAGAGCTTTTAAACACACACAATATTAATAATGAAATAAAACACTATTTGATATTACAGAGCTCCGCGTTCACGTCCCTCTACTTTATTATATATTCTAAAACTATATATTATTTCTATGAACTCGGATATGAAGGCTTATATATTTAAGATATATAACTTATAATTTGTTGAAGGTATATACTTAACAGCCACCGTTTCGTCTGTATATCAACTTATGTTTATAAGTTGTAAGTGCAACCGTTGTAATTGGTCAAGCTACCAGCATCTAAGTGTGATTTAGTTTTAAACATGTCCGTTTTAATGGCGTCTGTTTTCATCGGGTAATAGAATTCTGTATGAGATCGTTACTCGGTGAGTTAAGGTGAAATCCAATGGCGTAATAAAAGTTAAATTACGCTCCGGAAACTTATCGAAACTGGACGAATAAACATTCTATATAGGGATCCGGTCTAGATAAAGATAATAATGGAATGACATTCTTAATAACTAACGAAACCCTGGCCGTGGTGTTCGTATTAATTATATATGATAAGATCGTTGATACAACAAAAAAAAACAATATATAATTAGACATGTCGTTGGTCCGGACAAGTCACGGTCAGTACGTTGTCAACCGGTTAATTATTAATTATAATTCAATACGTATTCTAATTTAAATGAATGTTTCAGTGTTTCGTATTTAAAGTACACAATCTAAGTACGATGAATGATAGTTCCCGGCTGCTCGGTCGCGGTCGGAGCCTCTCACAGAACTTACTCCATCTCACATGTACAATTATTGTATTGTAATATTAGTTAACATACGTATAGCAAATATGATCTTACAAGAAATTATTATGTAAAACATAAATTAACTGCCGTCGGATATAGAAAGCTAAAATAAATAATGTTTAAAGTAATCATCAAGTGCACGTTAGAATTACTAATATATGTATATTTTATGTGAATTATATGAAAAATTTTACAAATTTATTTGCTTTAATATCACTGTTAATCTCCCATTGTGATGTATCCCTACAGTCGTGACGACTATTAACACTATCATCAATTTCACATATCGTTGTTTGCAACGTCATTCGTGATATGGACTAACAAAGTGTCAGTTATTGAACTGAAATCAATAAAATGTTACATGTTACGTGTAAAATAACGATACTCACAAAACTATTATTCTTTCTTAATAAAACCTAAACGTTTTCACATAGGATGGTGCTCAATTCATGCAAAATATAAATATAAACAAGACTGTGTATGTGTTTGTAGCTAGTGACGAGAGGCGTGGGTTGTAGTCTACCTTCC
>DVQP01000808.1:0-19230 GCA_018231745.1 Danaus eresimus | reverse complement strand
ACTTACACACATATAAATAGGGTTTAAATAAGTAGAGTTCAGTCAAGAATCAGAAAATAAAGATAGAATACACGAAGTAGGAACAATTATATTATACAAAATATCTCATGACTTAAAGTTTTCAGACAGTTTTTCTCTTTAGGATTGATGAAGAATCAGAGAGAAAGATAAAGTAACAGATTGTAGCACGACAGTTCAGCTCCCAGTGAGGACGTAGTAGAAGTGTTTAATGACCGTACGCCGAACGAATGTACAGTTGGCAACATTATATATTGACATGTATTACATACATGAATAATACAAGAAATCCAGTTTTCATCGGCTACAGTGCTCGTAATAAACATTCTGATGACTTCTAATGACATTTTAACGACTGAACGTCTAAACGGACATATGGTTTTACAATACGTATTAGATAAAGGAACATTTGATAAGTTTTAATTAAAAGAGTGACTGCGAGTGTGTCTACTGAATACTGATAAAGCGAGTGATAAAAGCGCTACACTTGGACGGCATGAGTGTGGACGAGGAGTCGTCTAAGATAATGAGACAGTCGAGTGTGACCGTAGTGCAAGCAACACACGTCTCAGACTATATACAAGCGCACAAAACAGCAACAGAATAATGTTTGTTAAGGAGAAGGACTTTATAATAAGGCGAGCTAACAAGCAAGACATGCACACAGTGGCGCAACTGTCCAGAGTAAGATTCTTTAGTTTAATAAAGACAAAGCTTTAGTTTGATAAAGACAAACTGTTAAATGTCTAAAGAAGTATTTTATAGTGTTTGTAATGTTCGCAGGAACTGACCGCCTACCACAACATAACAATAACAACGGTGAATGTAGCAGAAAGTGAGTTGTATTATTGATATCGGACTAGACACACTCGGGAAATGTTAATGTGATGAGTATTTCTGTAGCATTGCAGAGAGATGGATTTGAAAGAGAGGCACCGGCCTTTCGGTGTTTAGTGGCCGAAGTAGAGAGAGACGGCGGCGTCTGGACGGTGGGGTATGCCTTGTATTTTCCTACGTATTCGTTTCGTGAAGGTCGAGGCATGCTGTTACAAGATCTGTACGTCAAGGAAGAAGTCCGTCTTCGAGGACTTGGAAAATATTTATTTGAGGCCGTAGCAAAAGTATGAAATGAAATATTTTATCTCTATACAGTTTTTAACAGCACTTATTACAAGTGACATCATCAATGGTTCCAGGACTGCTGGTCGAGCGGCTGCTCGGTCCTCGACTTCCACGTGGCTGAATGGAACCGAGCCAGGTCGTTCTATGAACGCTTCGGGGCCGTGAACCTCACGAGCACAGACGGACTACACTACTGGAGACTCAAGGACCAAGCGCTCCACACGGCCGCGGGACAGGCCTCCGACGCCGCGCCCTCACCTTAAGCCATGTATACAATGATCTGTACCCTCAGAAGTTTCCAAACGATTAGACAAAATGGCTACCTTTATAGAATCAACATTTTCTGTCATTAGTTATCTAATTATTTATTTATAGAATTACTTGTACTACGCGTCATTCTGTTAAATTGTTTTAAGAGAATTAAATATTTAAATATCATTTTAATATATACATCTTTATCTACGCTTTTTATTACAATTTATTCATCTATAGTTTTTCTCTGTGTGAATGTTTTTTGTCCGTTAGTGTTGAATATGACCACCATATATTTCTAATATTACCACATTTTCTTTGCTGTAATTCTGGGATTCATATATATCCCTGAATACTTGTGGGTGAAAACATTTAAATTATATGTAGATACATAAATAAAGTAAACATCAAGCTGAATTAAAGTGTAATAATGTAATTAGGTAATGAGGTGAGGCAGCCTGAATGTTGCTATGATTAGAAACATTTAACAGCGAGGCAGATAGTGTTCAGCGTGAGAAGCGATAACGAAGAGACGGACGGACTTATAAGATTTACGTCACGAAAAAAATATTCACTCAAAAACATTACGTATGTGAACAGATAAACGTTGGATTTAAAACTATATTACCGGCGAGCGGGCAAGCGGTTGTGAGAACGTTAACGAACGGAATCAGAGTTTACAAATGCATTACTTGCTTTAGCATTACTGATATCTGTGTAAGGAATTTTGATAAGTATAAACCATCCGTAATCATAGAGTTTCCAATATTCTATATACTGATGTTTGATGAGTTCAATGACAATTTTAAATTCGGTAAATGAGAACCTGATAGGTGAATGCGGCGAGAGGTAACCCACGGACCGGTCCGCCGACCCTTGAGGCAGGCTGACCGACACGTAATGAAACATGCGCGTGTGCTCCAATGTTTAATGTTATATTGTACATGTTTAATTAATTTACAAACAGCTCTGACAGGAGATTACATTTATAAAAGAGAAACAGAAATCGTTCAAAAGGTTCATTATTCACTACTTTGTTAATTTTTTATCTACACATATTTACACTAACAATAAATGCCATTCTTTTGATGCTTGTCTTAAACATTAACAATAAGTGCAGCGTGGTCTGTGTTGGTCGTTCCTTATACATCACTATTATCGTTTAGATAAAATACTATTTATAAATCGTCCAAACCATGAGAACTAAAGGGATCCGGTTATCGGACCCAGAAGCGACTACAGTCTGATACCATTCATCAGGGATCTCGAGTCAGTTAAGATCGTCCCGGAGGACGAGACTCTAGACCTGCCAGCTCCATCGAAAAGGAAACCATAGAACTAGAAGTAACTTTACTATGCCTCCATAAATACATCAGTGACTAAAATTCAGTCAATACTTAAAGCTAACATAATATGTACAAGATAAACTCTCTCTGACATCTTCCTACTACTTATTATTAAATCTGAGAACTGAAACACTTCGTAGAGCTGTACGAATAATATTAGACTCCAAACTTAGTTGCTGTGCTCCGATGTCGGAAATGCATCTTCAAATGACTAGTCTCAACCAAGAAGTCTAGTATTTAAATCAACTACATGTGTTCGTCTAACTCGCTTTACCACCAGAATCTTCCATATTATTTGGACAAAACACATGAGAGTGAACAGGTATATCTTTCTGTCTCACTCGCTCGTCGTCTGTGTGTCCTGACTCCTGAGCGCGCTACGTGGAGGCCATGAGCTTGGCGTGTGCGGTCACGTTCCGCTGATGAAGGAACCCGCTGCCCTCCTCCTCCTCAGCACCCCCCAGGCCGTACTGCACAACGACAATATTAAAAGAACGCTCCGACAAACTCATTATTTGCGATACAGAATATAAAATACGTATTAACCCTGGGGTACCTGTAAGGCGTGCAGGTAGTGTTGTTGAGAGTGATACGGTCCGTTAGAGGCGGCGTGCGAGCCGTAGCCTTCGTAGCCGGAAGCTGCATTCGGTTCACTCTTGATGTTGAACAGTGAAGGGTTGGAAAGGAATGCGGGGGCAGAGGGCAGCGCAAGGGGGTACTGAGAGTTCTGCGTGTGTGTATGTGAGTGTGTGTGTGAGTGACCGTGAGAATGCGAGTGCGTGTGTGCGTGTGGCGAGGGCGTCGCGCCCAGAGGCTCGCGGGATTTGCTCGAGGAGTGACCCGACAGGGTCGCCGTCAGGGGCAACGGGACCTCTGATATACTGGGCTTGCTCTCTGAAAACAGAACAACAAACAAATTATTATTCTCTATTGATTATTTCGTACGTTTTCATAGGACCTTAGACCAACTATTTTACTATTGTAAAATTTTCCTGTTAATATGTGAGATAAAAATCTAAAAATCATTATAATAGTGTGGTCATAGAATTGAATTGTTACGTTCAATGAATAGCGTTATATATAGGTTTGACTCTAAATGTCACTAAAGATGATGTAGTGTAATATTCATTGTATCCGTACCGTCCGCGAATATTATTTATAAAGGCGGCTTTAATGTCAAGATCAAACTTTAATTAAGTTTGAATGGAGATGTTTGAAGAAACATGAAAATCAATCAAAATCTATTTAATTAACGATAAGATAGGCAATTATCGGTTGGGGACCGGTTGGCTCATTAAAAATTACACAAAAATACCAAAATTTTTGAACGTTTACGTTCGTTAAATCAATGTAATTAATTAAAAAAAATAAATATTAATATAGTCATCTGGAATATCGGTATATCAAAAACCCGACAAAAATGTTTGAGACGCGGCGGCGCGGGCTGTCGGCGGCTTGTGTGCGGAACCCACGAGTGGCGGCTGATGAATAACCGATAATAAGCATGATCGAACACAACTCTTGTCACCTTACATTCAGCGTATTAGCACTTTTTGTCTATTTCATTTAAATTATTTACATCAAGCGTTAATGTTGTTTATTGTAACGAAAGCTGTTCAATGTACGTGATGCTGCGGAAACATCTTTTGTCTGGGACCTCGTCGTTGTATTTATTGTATGATATGTTTTTTGCACTAAGCTTGCTTTTCTCTTAACTTCTATAAAATTGTGAAAAGCAAACGCTGAGAAAGTAATATATCTCTATTTAATTGGCACTAAACTATGCTAAAGAAGGTGATTTAATGTACAGTCTTTGTATGTGAAAAACTCTTTTTGTATTAAAAGTGGCGAGAGCTCACAGGAATGAAACGTTCTTAAACGGTTTCACATTCAGTTATTTCAATTACCGCATGTGTTGATTGTCGCGGGTTTCATTTCGACCGGAGGGTTTTAGAATCCACGGCTACACTCGTTTTTCCGACTAAGCGATCGTCTCTGATTCCTGATGCTGAGGAAATCATGTTTTAGCCGTCACAGCTTTTATTTGTGGTTTAGAAGTAACATTGTAACGATGTCTCTACCTACATTAAACACCTATAATTTCAAGCATAATCGCTCGTGTTTATGAAGTTTCGATTTTATAGAATGTGTTTGAATTTTAATTCAAGGAATGATCACAACATTAGAACGGTGTTAATTACATTATTATAACATAGGTACGTGTGATTTGGATTTATAGCTGTTACACGTCGGGGCGGTGAAGATGTCTGATTCGTTTCTGTTTTCAGCGTAGATAGCGTGGATTTAATAATTAAAAATTTAGAATTTTACTGTGTAAGAGTCCCTTATTAATAATTATAATGTGTTTCATCTTCAATTATTTCTAACTATTATCCAACATAACCAGTATACTGGTATACATACCGTCCACTCCCGGCGAAGTCTGTTCGTCTTTCTTAGCCATCTCCGGGGAAGGCTTCACGCCGTTCGCTGATTTCTTCGGCTTACGTTTTCTGGTTTGTATACCATCTTTCCTCATAGCCAGAGGTCTGAAAATATTGAAGAAACATAACTATCAGTAAAAATATAAGATAAACTTATATATTATAAAGGAGTGAAGTGCTCAGTTTTAGCGGCTTTGTCTTATATAGTGTAAGCATTCTTAGTATACAAGTACCAAGCAGGGACCAGTTCCTACCTATTAATTCCATGCAGCTTGTAGTAGAGTCCACACGCGTTACACACGGGCTCGCCCTCGTTGTTTCTTCTCCAGAGGGTCGTGTTCCTGGAGCCACAGTTGGTGCAGCTCTGACCGTGTCGACGAGCCGCTGACTGTCACACACACACACACACACATGTTAACATTCTTATGAGTATACCAGTTTAGTTTACTTCTACATATACTACAATAAGATCTTAGTAACATTTCTACATCTGTAATGTTAATTCTGATATTTTGAGCATATCCTTAATTCTCAGTGGAAAGTAAACGTAATACACTGCGGCGCATTTAATTTCCACCCTCACCAAACGCCAGTAGTGGCCCGCGAAGCTGATACAAGGAAGTGAAGTAGCGTTGCATGCGGTTCAATGTTCGTGACAGTAGCGTCGTCCAATGATGTGAGTGTCGCGAGCGCGCGGCCTCGGCCGGGCGGAGCGCCGAGTTTCATTGGACGACGCTACCTGCTCTCTACTACGCTATACATACTACATGCACGTGCCGTCCCCGAGATAACTCATCTGCGATCATCGCATTGTTACGATACGATTGAACTGTCCGGCCTACTGTCGTCTGTGTGCGTCGTTATAGACGAGTATAACTATACGACGGGAACTAGACTCGGATGATTTCGAAGCTCGAGAGAGCGCGATGCGTTTAAGTAATGAGAGAAGTCTCATTGAGCATTCTTCATCCGGGTAACGTCGGGACGAGCGTGTGATCGCTCTACGATAGGTTATCTCGGTAGACAAGCGAGTAGCGACTTATTCTAATTCGGTATTGGGATCATAGCCAAGAGTAAATAGAGGCAATTAATATTGAGTGCTCGAGTGAGGCGTTCTTTGCCGATCAAAGGTGGGGAGCGGTAGCGTGTAGTTCCCTAGCACGGAAGCGATCGAGACGGAGCAGAACGAATTAGAGGAATGACGTGCTGGAGTCGAGGGTCCGCCGGGAGGGGGTGTAGGGGGGGGAGGGTAACATGCACTATTCTACACGCCACCGACTCACCTTCTTCATGCCCCTGGCCATGCCCTCCACACTCATCCATCTCTGCACGGAGCCGTCCTTATAGAAGCGGGTGAGCAGCTCGGCGTCGGCACCTGTTCGCAGAGAGACGGTTACATCAAGAGGAAGACGAACTCACCAGCCGCTTGCTCGGCTTCACGAGCGGCCGGTTCACTCCGTTGATCTTGTGGTAGAGACCGCACGCGTTGCACAGGTAGTGGCCGGTGGAGTCGCGGCGCCACAGCGGCGTGTTGTTGGCGCCGCAGTTCACACACTCGCGACCCTCCTCGTACGCCTCCAGCACTCCATCTGTGGCCGACCACTTGTCACCACACGTCTCATACATCACCACACTTCATAGAATCCCATGACCCATTAGTCAGTCACATCAGTGACAAAGTACATATATGTAGGTGTAAATGGTCCCTAGTGTTCGTGTAAATGTTTGTTATTAATGTTGATGATAGCTATATGTAAATGTTTATACAATATAATAATATAATCCTCTGAGTCCTAGCGGTGTTTGCGGTTACAAAGTAGATCACTGTTATCAGTTCGCAGAATGTTCCTCACAACAATAGACGCGACAGCAACTTGTGCCATATCGCATCAGTTAACTGGAAGCCATTAATTCTAACAACACTACATGCACTAGTCATTAATCAGCCGGTTGGTATCTGTGTGTGTCTGTGTTGTGTCTGTGTTTCGTCTGAGCGTGTCCGTGTGTGTGTGTGTGCATGTGAGCATGTGTGTGTATATAATTCGACAACCTACTTGTAACGTTTCCGATATTGGTCGCATGTAGTATTCCTGATAACACATTAGCATGTCTTATCACCGGTGTTCACAACACCAACCAACCAACCTTGTAATTAAACTAACTGCACCTATTACTTATCTCGGTCTAATTAACTGTTTCAATTTATTAATTATTTTTAAAGAGTTATTTAAAAGAAATAAGAAGTTTCTTTTCATGGTGAAATTAAAAAAACTGTAATTCTGGAATCTTGTAAGAACGTGATTTTAGGATGACAAGTTGTTAGTTGTTATTGGTTAAAGCAAACGGCTTACAAGACACACCTGAGTACGAAGGTCTCATAAAAACTATAATACGACAATGAAATGTAGAGTCTTTTAATGTGTTTCATAGACTGGAGGGGTTGAAGTAAGAATGACAGTAACATCCCATTAAGATGAGGTGATCGAAAATATTTACTATGTGACCCGGGGAATGAAACTATGAGTAATAAGATCTAAGATTTATCGCGAGTCATTTAAATAAAACTAATATATTTTCGGATTTACTATCTATTTATTTAGTAAATCCGAAAATATATTAGTTTTATTTAAAAGAGAGTAATTTAAATATTGATTTCTTAAAATTTTTATAATACAGCGTTAGTTAATTTAATAAAACATATTATTATTGTCGTAAAAAGTCGGTCACGTCTGTGTGTCGGTTGTCGGGTGACCGTGCGGTTGGGATTTACAGTTGACATATCAAAGAACAGTTTCAGATACGGTTTTCCTCGACGTCAACATCAGTACAGGAGGGAGACGTCGCGGACGGAGCGTAGTGTGTTTAGAATAGTTGATGTTGGGGGGTGATGTTAAAAAAATGTTGTCATTTATCGATTATGCGTAAGTGTCGGTTGACTGATGAGGGCACTGATTTATTTTAGGGAGTTAGATCGCTCGGTAGCCAGCCCCGAGGTGACGTCACGCTCATCAATAACAACTGACTCATTAAATCACAGTTATTTATTATATCTGCAGATATTTGTCTTATGCTTGCATTATTAAATTTTATTGACTCTAACGATTATTTCTATTAAGAGTGTAAAACAAAGTTAACATATCTTAGGTGACCTCATTAATAAAACTTTCGAAAGATTCAAATAACCTTTTGTTGTTGAAACTGAATCCAAAGGAGTTAAATGTGTTATAACGTGCAGGTTTGCTTTATATAGACTTTTTAAATTAGATTTTGCAATTAAACAATGGAAGTATTGAAAGACCTAGGATCCGATGTACACCTGTGGTCAGGCTACAAGTAGAAAAGAGTATTTACCGTAAGCTGGAGGTCTCTGAAGAGCATCGTAGGGACCGCACCAAGATCCCATCACCATGTTCTGGGGGTATAGACCACCCACACCGCCCACGCCGCCCACACCGCCCACGCTACCGACGCCGCCCACGGTGCCCACGCTGCCCACTCCGCTCCCTCCTGCTAACAAGAATGTTCATTATAACAGGGAGATAATTCTTATAAAATGTTAATATAGGGTATGTTTCAATTTATAACAATTTCTTAAAAAAAGGGATTTAAAATATAAAAAAACTACCATGTGAATTACATAACATTAAACAATAATATGCGCGAAACACATTACATATAAAAACAAGTAAGAAAATAATTTTAAAATAAATTTTCTGTTATCACATTTGTAAACACGTTTCTGAGGAGCGGCAGATTATCAACAATATTATAATGAGCTGGTAGTAAAAGCAAACACAGAGATAACCAAAGATATCGACTGAGAGCGAGAACAGGAACAAAAGAATCACAAGCGATCTATCTCATCCATGTTAGGCGGAACAGGCAGATGAATATAAAGAGCAGTTGATGCTGAGACGAGCTGACCAACCTGCGATGAGGGCTATGTTTTGTAACCAGGACTGAGTTAACTGCAGGTCCATGTCGAGAGGTGATTCGAGGTGGCAGGAGGTGGCAGGTCACACCGACCGTCGCGGTCAGAGGTCGCCGCGGACTGACCGGAGCAGTGTAGCTCGGGTCTCTAGCTCGTTATCAGCTCTGATTCATGAGTCCTCTATTGTTACGTTATTCGGACGACGTACTTACGTAGGACTGACCACCGAGGGACGGTGCTGCGGCGATCGACTTTATATTTATATACGTTATCGATGGACGCAGCCGAGGTGTCGATATTCAAGCGTTGTGTAACGAATGCTCAGGTAAGGAGTTTCAATTTTCTGAGTAAGGTGTAGGAAATGCATTCTTCAATTGCTTAACTTAGTTAAAGCATAGTTTCGGTTATTGTTCTTATGTATTTAATTTCCAAAGCTCTGTCAACTCGTATCTTAAGTGGTTGTGCTATAAAACAGTGCTCCTCAAAATACATTTGACAAACCAAGTTTATCCTGTGGCGGGGAATCATATCGCTCTGGGAAGGCCTGTGAGACCATTGATTCAACATTTGCAGTGTCGCTTCGCCGTCAGCTCAGTCACCCTACATACTATCCTCTAATGGCGCCCTCATTAAAGCGATTTTAACATTTTGGTGATAGTGTATTACGTACCTACTCTTATGTATCTGGTTCAGTGAACTCTGGAAAATATAAAGTAGCTACTACTACTACCATGTTTTTGTATAAAGCATTTTCATGATATATGTTACTCACTAGTCCACTCTCCTTCGAAGACATTGAAAGAAAAGTCGCATTTAACATATATGAGACGTAAATGAGAAAAAGCGCTGTTTATTGATTATTGTACCATAAGTGTCGTGGTGGGCGGGGTGATGATGCCATGTCTGATGAGGGGCAAAGTGCGCATACTGTTGGAGCCTCCCCCCTCCGACGTAGCCCAATCCATAGCCCTCCCCATCCCCGTAGCCGCCACTGCCGCTGCTGCCGAACATGCTGCCGCAGCCTCAAAATAGCATCCTTCCACCTGCAACGAGAGCTCGTCTGTATATTGGTGCCTCAATCAACTACATTAACATTGTTTGATTAGTTTAAACAGAAAACCCTCATCTTAAAGAGGAAAATATTTAATGGAATTATTATTTTAATATTCATTTTATTTATATTTAAGTTGGCGTTCGCTGAGTAATATTTTTCAGAGCTAACGTGATAAGGTAACTTGATATGGTGTTTGTTCTGTGATGAGCCTGGGATAACTAATGAATACAACTCTCAGTTTATGTATTTGTTCGGGTAACTTGCTCTTGCTCGCGACTTTGTTTGCATTCTTTCTGTGTTATGTTCTGAGATAAATGAATTTAAAGGTTGTGTTAACCAAACGTCAGAGACATCTTTCGTCTGGGCTCACTCCAACTCAATCAAAAGCTTAAAATTTTGTCACGATCTAGTTGTTTGAGACTTGTTATTATTGTTTGGAGAGTATAATATTGACGTGATAGATCAACGTGACTGTCCCTTTCTTTATTTTCAATAAGATGTATAAGTAGAAGTTAAAATGATAACGACTCTTATTATAAAAGACATTGTGTCATTGAGGAAAACTGATTCTTAGTTTTTCTTTCATTTCCTCTCTTCATTTTATCTTGTTATAACGTAAAAAGGGGAACTTATAAATATATAATAATGTAAGTATTCTGTGTTATGTTACCGTATCGTGTTATTAGTAAATACTGATATGATTCCATACAATGTATCAAACGCACGCTGATGGTTGCGCGTGCGCACACCAGATAGAGCACGGACGTCCAAACGATCGCCTTGCCGACGGGTTGTTCGATAATGATCTCTATTACATAGCGTTAAGGACGTTGTTGTCGTTTATCAGATACACTCGTACACTGGCCGAGAACTTGCCACAGTGACTCAGTTTACTAATTTAATATTTTTGTAATTATTGCGATAAATTAACTTACATTTTATATCTAGTTTTAATTCATTGTTTCGTCCTCGAGAAATTCTTACTCCAATAGATTCCAACATTTTCAAAACAATTTATAAAGTTTAAATTTTCTCGTACCGTTCCATAGTAGTCGACTTCTCATATAGTCATTGTTAATGTCTCTATATCGTCGGTCTTTAAGCTGTTTGAATATTTTTACACTATATTTTTCCATAGTCGTATACTGAATGGGCCGCCAGTGTTCTCGCGTGTGTCGGGCGAGTCCTCTCCTTCACAGCTGTAACAACCTCACACGTCTGTAGTTTCATCTGTATCTGTCTGATTCATCTCTGACTGTATCTCCATCTCTGTCATATTGTTGTCATGTTTCTGATAAGCCGTTTCAATAAGTGACGTTCGAGGCTCTGCTTGAATTCTAATACATTTGGAGTGTTTTGTACGACATCACGCGTATCTTGGTTGAATGTATCAATCAAAGGGAACTATAACTTTTAAGATTTTAGTTTTAGTATTATTGAAGATGAATCTGTAGTTCAAATTTATTTCATGGTCTATATTTAGTAACTCAATGTAAAACTAAGTGCTAACTTCACGTGTCATTGTATTATTGTTCTTCGTTGTCAATACCGAACATAGTTGTTATTATTGAGCAAAGCGACTGCCGCCTCCGGCGTCACGTTCTGTCGGAGCGCATATTTACACATGCGAAGTATTGTATTGTATTGTATTGTATTCAATATTATCTTCATATAATTAACTTCGATGTGATCACCATTAACTAACTAAGTCCACTACAACAGAACCCGCAACTTTAAAATTAAGTTTTACTATTTTTTAGGATTCATTTTTCATTTATTACAATTATTCGGAGCCATTGTAATAAATGTGTATTAGTTCAGTTTATTTTGAAAATGAAGAGATCTTTTAAATAAAAATATTTTTTTTTTGGGATACATTACGCGGGCTTTAATCGTAAAAAAGTACATACTCCCGACGTTTCGGTTACTTTTCAACACCCTTGATCACGGCAGTATATCCGAAATATTAGTTACATTGAAATAAATAAAACTCGCGAAAGTATTAGAATTCATTGCTGAGAGATTTTGAAAAAAATGTTGATGTATCGGATTAAACATCTCATAAAAATGAATCTATTACAAACAGCTTATATGATATATGTGTGTTCATGAAAGTGCTACTAGGAGAATTTAATTAATACGTATGTCTCACGATCAGCAACTAATATTGATATTAAAATTATATGAGCAGCGATTAGATCCATCAGAAAGTAAAATTGAAATAGGAATATCAGGAGATAGACAGGCGCAAAGAATAACTTCCACCAGGGAAAATGCATTAAGTTATTTAGATTTAAAAGCGAAGAATAAAGTCGTTAACCACCGTCCCCGTGCGAGTGTGGTGCAGTAAATCAAAGAGAGTTGTAATGACCGACTTGTGACTTGTTAACAAATATTTGTGTGTTGTAAATGATGTCATCTGAGTTCTGACACACGTGCTAACGACGTTCCCGGGGCGATCCCGGGATGTTCCAGGGATCTCGTTGCATTATTTATGACGACATTGCACTCCTAACGTGTCTATATATGGAAGTGCGTTACGTTTCTTACATAATTGTTGACGTTTGACTCTATGAAGTCGGGAGCGGGAGCTAGTGTAAGTTAGTTGCTATAACATATAACGCGAGGTCGTTTCTGTGGCGATTTGTTTGTTATCTAGGGCTCCAGCCGGCCAGTCGACGGTTGGGTCTGCGTGCGGGTATCGGTAATGTGTACAAGACCTTAGTTCGTCGCCGCCGATATTTATGCGCTGCATTAGCGCCGCGAGCGCCGGCCCGGGATTTATGTGTGCCGCCCAAAAATTATTATGCATTGAATTTACATTACGCCGCCATCGCCGTTTACTCGTAAATTTTCCATAACGGTTATGATAATTTAAGGCTTCGTTTACACGATTTTCCTGCTGCGTGCTCTCTACAGTCTATTGTCACCGCGCTATATACGTATGTATATCTAGTACTTCCATAACGGACACGGATGCAGAATAATCTTCAAACAATTTCTATATACTCATAATTTTCATTCCAAACATGAACGTGTCTCTCCGGAACAGTCTCGCTCGCCCTCAATAATAACTTTGTTCGCATTGCTTCTTCTTCGATGTATGTCTGTAATAAGATCAGTGGATCCCAAATTAACCGTTCGTTTATAACCGCATCGACCTTGCGGCGGTTCACTAATAGTTCCCTTTGATGAGAAGCACATACCCGGCAAGTGTCCAAGGTATAATTGATACGATAAGTGCACTAGATGGAGAGCGTCTGACCTAGGGCAAGCGGCGGCGGCTTTCAGACCACTTGAGAGCGCCGGGAGCGGCGCCGGCGCCCTACTACAGGGCTGTCTCTGGCGAGAGGAGGACTGGCGACCAGAACAAACAGACGTACACACAAGAGGAGAGGCCGATACAGTGAAGCTGTTGTAGTACTATATCGTCGTTTTAATATGTTCATTATAAATTTATTATTTCTGCCTCCTCGTAAAACAACTTGTTCTCGTCATGAGCTTTGAATGTATTTTCTATGTTTTTAACTACGTTGTGGAATACCAATATAATATTTAACAAACAAATTTAATAAAGACTGCAATCGTAGTGATTACAAAAGCCATCACAACCAGATGGCTATACTAAACATAATAGATTGTCTGTCGAACATTCTGATACAGATAGATCTTTAATATTTTTTGATTTTCATCACATATCTTATGTTCGTTCATCAGTGGCCAGCCCTGGTCTCCGGCGCCCGGCGGTACATGACGTGATGCTGTATCTGGTGCAGAGATCGCTCTCGATAATCAATCAATGTGCCAAACTCACACACTCTTACACTCACAAACACACACATCTTTATAACTCGTCTATTTACTACATACATGTTATATGATGAGTGTTACAGTCACGTGCCAATAAAGCCACGACAGAGGATCTAGGTTAATTTATAAAAATTACAATTTCTTATATTAGAGATGGCAAAGGATAAAAAAAACATAGAATTCAGTGGTGGTGATTTAGACGTATAGGTATAGGGAACTATTATTTCTTAGGTATTAAATGTGTAATCGATCTCAGTAGCTTGGAACATTGCTTTAACGGTGCGAAAACTATGAAGAACTGAGACAAAACGTTATCTCAGACATTAGGTAATAATGTTAAACTTGTAGCGGTATCTTGCATTGGATTCCCATCAGAAAAACTGATCATCGGTATTGATTAGGCCCTAAGTACTGGTGTCAAGGTCCGTTATCCCGTGGCCGTCACTGTGCTGCGCGAGCTGCATGTGGTGTCAAGTGGCGTCACAGGTGCAGCCTCTTCAGAACTGAGAAGTTTTTGCTTGAAACGGACTCTCAAACTGCAGTCTCACCGCACTGAGCGCGGCGGCCGGCCCTGGCACTCAGTCTACACTCAAACCACATTAGCGTTCGTCGCAGTCGTAAAACGGAGACGCATTAAGAGCGGACCCGCACAAAGCATCTCGCAGACACAGACACAGACAGAGACGCGGACATCGGTATTACACTTAAATGTGTACAGAGCCAAGAAGACTTACTACAATGTTGTTGGAGGTTTTAAAAGCATTCCATAAATAGACATCATAACAGTCACAGGCTGGCTGGCTACTTTAACAGAATGTCGGGTCGGGTTATAAAATGTAATTTATACGGGAATAAATCCAGGAGAATTATATTAATTGCTTTTCTTTGTCGCTTTGCTGTAAAAAAGGAAGAAGTAAAAAACTGAAAAATTAGTGACAGAAAAAGTTGGATGAACTAATTGGATGACAAAGTGATTTAGTAAGTCGTCTGGTCGACATCACATATGAGATGAGAGTTTAAGGCATGGTTGCTTAATGCGGCTGTGATGAGGTTGATGAGAGAAGGCGAGAGGGTCGGGGAGCGCAACGGAGGAACCATCTGCTACACGTTTGCGATTAGACCATGAAATATGGTATGGGGGCAAAAGATAGCAGCTCACACTTTTACTGTTAAATGAACATATCGACTATAAAGTATTATTATCGGTTTAAACTAATCGACTCAAAACAGCGTGTATTTTAAAAACAGTTACTATTTATTTTTTACTAGATCCCTTTCTATTTAAATGAGTATTAACTGTGATCCGAAGTTTGTAAAGAACGCAGGAGAAACAGGGTACAAGTTTTTGTCTCTAAGATGGAGGTATACTTTATCACCTGACTTGTCTTGGAAACGGTTTAGAAACAACGCTTGATGGAGAAACGCTATTTAACTTAGTTTGTTTGTGAAGACTCATGTAAATTGGATGTAGTTATCTTTTATTAACCCATATAATATATATATTCATGTCGTACATGTTAGAGGACGTTCTGGCAGTTAACGAGTTTTAACTGAATTCTTCAAAAGTTCATATAAAAACATACAGACATTCAAATAAACTTGAAGGGGGCATTAATGGTATTTTTTTCTAATATTATTATTAAAATATATTTGGTGTGGGTTTGGTTTTGGGTTTGGAAACTTTGAAGGTATTCTTTATTTATTTTGGTGAAAAAAATGGTGAAAATATATTTACATCGACATTTCCCAATCAATATTATTTATTTTGGATTATATAATAAGTGTCGTTCACTAAGATACAGCGCCTTCGCAAACTATTAATATTGTTCTACATCAGTATCAACTCTCAGCCTGCATCCATATTCCTATGACCTATAATTAATGTTTTATTTCTATGAGTCAAATATTTTTTTCGTTTGATGTCTTTTCCGTGGATGACAAGCATCCAAAGTTATTTTTAAATATCAGAAAACGAATTCTTATTTAAAATAAAGAGCTTCACAGATCCCGAACACACAGATCACTGGAAATTAGATACATTACCTAATATCATAATTATTTCAATATCGACAGCTTTGACTTTCACGACTATGCGCTTTAAGGAAGCTACAATTTATGTTTAAATTAAGTAAGTAAACAAATCCAAAAAACATAGTGTTTTGTTAATACGCTCCTCACACCAATAGGCGGGTGTTAAAGGTGTGAAGTCCGTCTAGGTGTGTGTCCGTATACATATGTGTGTATGTGACATCGTAACTCTGAAACGGATCTTTCTTTGAAGTTCTTAGTTGTTTATGGTTAATATCGGTCCAGCGGAGTAACAATCTCAGTTCTTTTCCAGGTTTATGTTATATGAGTAATTATACTCTATACTTACTAGATTAGGTGCTTCACTTGTGCCAGACAAACAGACAATTATCGCCTCGTGGCTGAGGGGGCATTTTGAACATTTACCGATAACATACTTTATTTAATATAATAGAAGTGAGCTTTGAGTTTACTTTATATGTGTATTGTGTAGGGTCCAATGTCATTAATATAACAGCAATATATTAACGTTCGGTCAGTATTTGATTCTAGTACTAAAGCAGATTACTGAGGCGCTGGTTAGTGTGACAAAAGTAAAATAAATGTGTGTGGTGAAATTAACATATTTACAAGGAAAGTCGCGGGAAGAAGCTCCTTGTTATATATTAATATAATATAGTAGAACGTGTTGTCTTAGTGAGCATTCATTTGGTGAAGTCTTCTGGACGAGTGTGTTTTTATCAATGTGATTGCTTTATCTAATCCGTTAATGTTATATATGATACATATATGAGAAGCAGAAGTAACCCGACCACATTAATTAGTCTTCCCTCGTTTCTTATGACAGAAAAGCTGGAGAATGTTTTGTTTGTAGACAATGTAACAACAAAACTAATATTTATCTAATTTTAGTCTAAAATATAAAACTGAAAATTCAAACATAAAACTATTTGAGTTATTTTTACATTTTTAAAATACTAAAAACTTTCGAAACACAAGATTTCTATAAAAGATAGAAAATATAGAAATCTTGTGATAGTCTCAGATATCATAATACGATTTTCCTCACAAATTTATTAAAATTTATCGGACAGACTTCTTTTGCACTTTACGTCAAAGACAGGACAGTTGTCTGATTGTAAGAGACAAAACAAGACTTGCGAAATGTACATATGTAACTAAAAGTAATGTCATTATTAGTTTATAAAAAACACTTTGTTATGTAGAGTCGCGTGTGAGTTATATTTAGAAAACTTTCGATGAAAAATTTTAACATATTAGTATACTTTATTAGCGTTGAAAAAACTTTCTGCTACAATATTAACTTTACTGATAGATGAAGGTCTACGCGTGTGTCCTGGCGGCTGGCACTCGGCTGTTAACAGAATTGTCACAGATATAAGTAAATGAAATTAATTCAAATGTTACATCATTCTAGTTTAAATCGTTTGGAACGGGTTTTCTTTGAACTTTACCTTATTTAAGGTAAATTTACATTACTAAACATTTTTAAATTAAAAATCTTTCCAACACATTTACTGTTATTTAAAGATTATTAACTTAAGATATACGTATATTGTTGAGTTTTCATTCACCAAAAATGTTTTACATAATTTTGTAAAAGCGTTCGTATTATACGTGGGTGGAACGATATTAACAAAACATAGATAGGAATAGCTGCGGGAAAACTCGTTTACAAGTGAAAAAAAACAGGAATCGTTGGGTCAGTGTGAGAGCTGCGATGCGACAAACACAAGCACTCACACAGCCATCCATGTCAAAGGCAGGCCAGGCCACCCCTCTTTTTGTATCGGGGTTCGGAAAGCCTCAGTCCACACGACGGTGGTAAGTTCTATGTCACTGTATGTATTATAACTCAAGCTCCAAGACGTCGATCCGCTCTGACTGGTTTTCGTTTTTCATTTATATACATAACAATTACAATGTTTCGAGGTGGTTACAAAGTGACTGTTACAGGGTATGCCCGTGTTAACTTGTTATATTTATGACTAAACTATACAGAAAAAAATAACTAACCTTAAATAAGTTACAAGTCAAGCCAAAAACGTGACCAGAGAAGTCTGGCATAGACATATTTAAAAATCATATCATATTAAAACCACATCCAACTTCCATTCGGCGTTTTGTTAGCGTTTTTTTGAAACTACAGATAACTGAGTTCATTTTCTGATCTGATATGATAGTCCGGTTAAATTAACTTTGAATGGAATTAATTGAAGCAATTATTTTTCTCAAAGTTTGTAACGGAGTCACTGTAATAGTTATAATAATCTGTTCACCGCCTGTACAGTCATAAAACGTAAAGTTTCTATTTACCGAGCTCGACTCTATCGTTCTTTAGTAATTAACAAATAATCTCAGAGATAAGTAAAGCTCGGATTAATAATTCATATCACTATGTAGATGAGATTATGAATGACGATGTTTCCAACTTATACTTATAATTTTTAGAATACATGTTTTACATATAGAGGAGGTATATAACTATACTAGGCATACAAAAGGAAAATACTTGGCTTTGCATTTAATATTTTTATTACAACCACAACATCTAGTCGATACTTAAAATCATGTTTAATACAACTCTCATTAGCTAAGAGAAGGTGGCGGGCGTTCATAGCTTACGACGAGAACATATAAGACGATGTTAACACGCGATGTTTCCCCCGCACACTAAACAGGAGGCAAATAAATAATGTCGGGATAAAATAAATGTAGGGCCGCCAGTAGAGCCTCCGCCAGGCTCCGCCCCGGCCTGCCCGCGCCCCGTTCGCCGCCCACGGGGACCCCGGCCCCTCCAGCCTTCCCCGTGGCGATTAATGGTGATACGCGGCCGCTATTGTCATAAGTTATTGTATCGAAGCCGAGGGGGACCACGCGATCTCCAACCAACGCCAATAACGACTCTACAACAACTAACACAGCAACTCACTGAACGTCTTTCAAATTATTATATATAATTTCTTGTCTGGGTGATTCGACTACGTTTATAAAGTAAATCGCCAGACGCACGTACTTTAAAGTTCGACTGAAAGTATTTGTATGCGCACCTGTATAGGTTCGTGAGGTGACGTGTCATTTTATTCAGTGTGTTCAGAGCGAGCGTCCACTGTATAACAGACAAGTAATGTATGTGCAACAGGCAGCGCGACAATCATCAACACAATGAAGGGCCGGTCGGTTGTAAACTTGTAATCGATGTAC
>DVQP01000807.1:0-19244 GCA_018231745.1 Danaus eresimus | reverse complement strand
TGAAACACCGACCGCTATGGCAATTTTTGAACGGCTGTGATGGCCTAATAAACTCTATTACAACAGCTAAAAAACTCAGATTGAACAAGTGCACTTACGAATTAATGAGTTTAATTACGAAGCTAAGTCGCCTTTTCCTAGAGGGTTATTATAGTAAATCTGTGTTAATACGAGCCAATTGCTCTTAAGTCGTAACATACTGTAGGCCAACTATATTTACGGCACGCCAAGAATTATTATAGTCTTTATATCTAAGGTAATAAAATTTAGGGTAGTCTGTAGATATTTCGTTTTGTGGTAAACTGTATACGGGCTGTGGGAAATAGAAATGAGGGTTTGACGGATTTATGCTGCCGTTGCGGTTGCCTCCTAACATACAGTCATGGGACATTGAATAACTGTACATTGCTCGCTCGGTTGACTGACTTGAACTTTTCATGTTTAGATGGAATGGCTAACTACCTATTCAAATAATTTTAATCCTTAACATTATTACTGCTTCATTTCCAATGGTCACATCGGTTTATATAATGTGATAGTATCTAGAAATTTAATAAATCTTTATGATCGTACAACGTTCGCACATAAAAAGAATGTTGTTAACAAAAAACTTATGACATTATCTCAATGCTACTCTCGAAAAAACGATAGAATAACTTGATTTAAAAATATTATTATTCTGTCGTCTGGTTAGTGCAACAAGTGCAAATATGTATTCCTGTTCTAAATGAGATTAACTGCACCGGTCCAGCCAAATAAGGTCTGGCGAGCTGGTCGTGACACGATCACAAACATCTGTCAACGACAAAAGACCTGCATACAAATAATTTATAGCACTATGGGATCTCGTCTCATGAGATATATTAAACTCATACAAGATTGGGAGTTGGGACTCACTAAAGAAACGATTTACATTCGAGAATTGCATTTAGTAATTACTAGAGCCTGTCTAGTGTAATGTAAAATAAAACTTGAAGTCACTTTAAAGTTTTTTTGACTGCGAAAAATATTTATTAACGATAACATTACGTGGGTTGTTAACATAATGAAAGTTAATCTAGAGTTGATATTGAACTCGAAGACTGTCTCTTTTTATTTTAAGTAATCATAAGTTAAAAGCGTTATGATATTCCCTAGTATCCTTCAAAAATACTTCCGATTTGTTTTAATGTTCATATATTTGGTCAGAATTCCTTGAAGAGTTACACTGGAATATGGACTGTGAATGGGTTCATTGCATTATTATAATACAATGTTTAAATTTAAATGGTGTATTGGAAATTTAACAGTTTGTCTGTTTACTTAATATACTGGTAAAATTGATAAGTTTAGACCAAATTAACAGTCTCATTGATTGAAGAAAAATATCGGTACAGAAGCACCATGAATGTATAAAACAAATGTCTATGTGCTGAATCTATTAATTAGCTTTAGTAACAAACAGAGGATATAGTTATTTTGTTTCGTTGTTATAATTAAGTACAACTTAGAGTTAATTCAACTATAAATACATTGAAATTGTTCAACTTTTTATAAGTTTATTAACTTCTGAATACTAAAACGAGATAATTTATTGAGAAAAAAACATGAAGCGTGTTCATTTGATTCATTTGTGGTTACATATCTCATAGCGGTATACGTATCATACAAAGGACACGTTGCTATAAATACATCATAGTAACATAATAACACCTGAACTATTTATCACTCATAAAATATATACAATACATATTAATAGGAAGTGTAAAAAATATAACAATGGTTTTATAAAGATTAACACATTTATCTCATTGTAATCTATCTTTTTTGTGGTCGTTATATAAAATCAAAATGTTGGTGTGTTTTAGAACAGCAGAGTTGAACGAATGGCCTTCGCTACACAAATTATGAACTGCTCTAAATAATTGTATCACGGGAGTCGTTTTTCTTAAATTCTACTTCAGCTTCCTCAATTACAAAGAGCCAATTTAATGAACATTTGTTTTGACATGTCGCAACCTTCGGATTGTTCATTGAACATTTCTAATTTTATATTACGATCGTATTTGGTTCTTTGTTGTCTCCCAGTTTAATGCACTTCCCCTTTTGTTGCATCTGTTTTAAAAGAGCCAAGAAAACATTCAAGACCTTTGGAACGTTTTCTAGACTGTGGCCAGTTTTTAAAGAATATTTAAACTTAAAATATTTGTACACGTCCTATGGTAATTATGAATAGTATGTAAATTTATAATTGATATTAAAACGTGTCATCAAACAGTCATGCTATTCAAATAAGTGGCAACACTTGTATACTAAATTTGTACAAAAATAGCAGCATATATATTTATATGCCTTTCATATATTGATTATTACTTAATGAGTTTCATTAGGATTAACATTTTTTATTTAATTATATCCTCTGAAAATTATTTGTGTTTCCTGTAATTTCCTAAAAAAAATATTAAATTCATTTATAACTTAAAATATTTTTTTTAAATAACATCCTTGTGTTATGTAGTTAATTTAATGTTGATTTTAACTAGACAGGTCAGTATTTTATATCTAAATCCACAAAGGTTATACATGTAATTTTTAAATATAAGAAGATATTTAAAATGAACTCGATCTCACATAGATTATATAAAAAAATAGTTTCAGTACACGATCTTTGCTTTTAAAATCACTGCTAACATTATTGTTGTTACAAAAATATAACATCAATAGCAAAAAACGTAAAGTTAAGCATATTTCTTAGAGTGGATTACGGTAATTCTTCAAATGTTATTCAATAAATACCTACCGTCAATTCTGTGTCGTGTGCAATCTGACCTCACATCGCTTTGACCGGTTCTGTACGTAAGTTTAGTGTGTCATTTTTTTTTTGCAAACTCCGACAACTTTTCATTAAAGTGTTTTAGACGTTACAAAGTTAATCTTGTGAGTAGTTTTAAACTCGCTGCCGTAAAATTCCGAACTAAATGTTATGTTCTAGTTATTCTCAGCATCGATTCCGCTAATTCCGGAGTCGGCGGACGATGACTTCACAGGTATTCATTGGCGATGGCCGTTTAATACAAACTATTATTTGTTTGGTATTTTTCATATTGATGTTATAAAAATATATATTAATTTGATTTTCATTGATGTGTCACGTTTTATCAATGTAAATTACGTCTATCCTTATTCTAAAATATTTTTAATACATAAGACTTATACCTACTTTAAATTAATTATCTCGCAAATATTTTATTATAATAAAATCTTAAAAAAAAACCTGTTCCCGCTAAACTCAACACTGAAATATCTTAATTATTTACGGATTCATTCATTTCTAGTTATGATATATTGCAACGGTTTTTCTTCGGTAATTTTATCACGCGGCCTAAAAACTTCCAAAGATTTCGTAATTTTCATATTCAAATACTTTTTTTCTATGTTGATTCTGTTGTGTTACTTTCAAAACAAATTAAAATAGAAAGTTTGCGTGACAGATGCAATAAAAATAATAGTACAGTTAAAATTATAGGCGCCAACACTTACATATCATTCGTAAGTAGATTAGGTTACGTTAGATAAATCATCTTAAGAATTAACTTAATTATAATCATCAAACCATATGATAAAATAATGGTGGCCTCGTAAAACGATGCTATTTATTGCTCATATCCGTTCATATAGAATTATCTTTATACAGATCAATGAGTTCATAAAGCGTTGATTTCTAAGTAATTTTCGTTGAACCGGTCATGTTGAGATGTATTTGAAAGTAAACCATTACAATCCAATACGCAGTACATCAAGTTGTAAATGTTTAACAGCACTAAGACTAAACAGCTGCTCTTACAAAACAATTGTTCTGAGAATGGCACGAGCTGTCCAGTCAGCAGTGACAGTAATAATACCACTTACAGCCGTACCACGAATTACTGGTAATGCCAATTATAAATTATATATTATGACCACCGCCTCGTTCGAATCTTACGATATTAGAAAGTTTTGGTAGTGATGTTGGTCATGTAGTCCAAAATATCAAATGTAATTTTTCCCTATTTTTTATTTTTAACACACCAAAATGGTAATGCATTGTACCACAAGCTCGAAACTCAACAATACAGATACCATACAATAAAATCGTGACTCGTATTGGGAGTCCTATTAGCAGCTTGCATAACCTTGGAGTATCCACGGTCACGATTTACAGTTTTTATTCTATAGGTCTTATTCCTTTTACGATAAAGATTATTTTTCATCTCTCCATAACTGAAATCTGTGTCGCTCATGCTACAGTTACAGCCTGCATTGTTATTTACAACATAACACGAAATCTAAAAACATATTGAAGCTATTAAGCTTTTTCTTGATGCATTGGAAAACCAAGAATTTATAGAAATTGTAGTATGAAATTTAATTAGACTAGAAATTTTATAGTCTAATAAAATTAATATGTGGGCCAATAAGGCCCTCAGTAAATCCGGATGTAATACATGAGAGTAAGTTAATTTAATATAAATTATAATGATTCTCATTACTTACATTATGTTCCCCTGTAATGTTAATAGCAATTTTACCTCGTCAGTTACAGCAATAACGGCTACTTCTAGAAATGCTAAATAAATTATGAATATATTACGAATTGATTAGAATAATCCAGAGGTAAATTCGATTGAATCAATATTCGCGAGTTTATCAAATGTTTAAACATGACATGTTGTCCTTAATAACGTATCATTGAGTTTGTGACAGACGAAATTTATGATAGGTTCTACACCGAACGATGTATATTAGAGCAGGTAACTAGATGCGCTATCAGATGTAACTAATGAGACTATTAGTGTTACAGATCGTTGCTATTTATTGTTCCTAATATACTTAAAGATAATACATGTATTACTAGTATCTAATTGTAACATAGTACATAGTAATGTCTTTATAATAAATAATCATTATAAAACGTCCCCATCGTCAAATACTGAGCATTTCAAATAGGTCAATAATTTTTCGCCAATTACATTATTAAATAAGATTTTTGATTGAAAACGTGAAACGCTGCGTATCCAGTGTGACTATGGAAAGCTTGTAGTAAACCTACTAGACAATTGCACATCTGATTTTCGGTTGAGGAAATGATTCATGATTTTTAACAATTTTGTTTCTCCAAGGTTATAAATCGACATATCATGAGTTTGTTTATATTACGTTATGCAAACCGATCATCAAATATCCGTGACTTCACACCTTTTGTTATTCAACTATCTTCAGCTTCGTGTGGGGTGATCTGTTGCATGTTTGTATTTCCCAGCACATTTAGCTCCCGTCTATTAATCTTTATCACATCAACGTCTATACAAGTAAATTGCTAACATGTGCATTACCGTCTAAATGAGCATGATAAACTTAATGTAAACAAGATTCAACAATTTACTGTAATATATAAATCTATAGAGATAAGTATCTATAAGTTCATAAAGTTTCTTATTCAAGGTCGAAGTTTGTATAATCAGATAAAAAAAACGAATAAACGCCATGATTACAAAACAATATTAGACTTTCACTTGGACGTTGGACAATTACGTCAATTGCTGAGATTAACTGTATTTAGGTTCAATGTAGCGGTTATTATACTAATAACTGGGTATTTACTAACCACAATGTCTAGAGAGGATATTCATTATAACATATAAATAATTAAACATTCCAATAGCCTGAAAATATATACTAGTTTTTTCTCTGGGACAATAAAATACGATGAATACTTAAACTAGTCTTCTTCATTACAATTGCTATATTTTAACAGTTTTTCTTATTCCTCATCCATCTTCAGTTAAGGAAAAGATAAATCTGTATATAGAGAATCTTATCACATATAACAAAGCCCTTGTTTTAAAAAATAATTTTGAACAATTTCAAGATCGTTGACCCCAACAGCGACTTTCTATCTGTTTATCACATTTTCGAAGGTCACTGATAACAGTTGCTTACACAACATCTTATTGTCAGTGATGTAATCGTGATAACAATGGTCTATAGAAATGTTTTACCATAACAATGGGACGCCCCGATGGGAACGGGCCTATCACACTTCAATCAAATGCCGATAAAGATGTGCTCAAAATCATTGGATTACGTTCGAAATGTTACAATAGGGTTTTACGTGTTTTGTTCCTCAAACCACATTTATGAATGCCATATCCAAAATACCGTCAGTTGCAAGTTTATTACATTTGTTAAAATAATTATATAGTAGGAGTCTTTACTTGTAGATATTCTTATCGCTTCAATTATAACTTTATTTTATACTTGTTATTATGATTGATATTTTTTCTGAATCTTGTTGAATCGATAATGTTACAACAACCTATTAAATGATAAATATTTTTAGTTTTGAGATTCAATACATTTCATTTTCAAATATATCCAAGTTCAAATTTGATGTTACAAATCTAACTTATTACCTCAGTAGTCATCTAAATAATATAAAATTTAAGCAATCTTGTTTCTATTTACGCCGATCATAATTCGTACATTTCAAAATATTGAGATTGGTATGCGAGCTAGTTGATCTTTACATTATAAATTTTCTCTTGGACATATTTGTCGTACATCGAATGTAGTTCTACAGATCTATTATATAAAAATGTTCCTATTGATAATGGTCATTGCACGCTCCAAGCAGCCATGGCACGTTCCGCCCTTTGTTGGATGTTTTTTTAACGAAACCACTTTATTCACATCTCGACTTCTTGTAAAACATTTTATTAAAGAAACTCATTGGTTTTCAAATTGTAATTTTTTACATGAAATATGTATTTCTACGGCGATCTGAGATTAGTTTTATTATTTCACGTTTTTCTCCGCTATAAATATGGATATATTTTTTTCTAAGATTCATTATGATGGATAAATTCACATTTATATCTATTTTATTACAATATCATCATCAGGCCGTGTGCTTTCTGAGTTTGGGCTTCAATATGGTGTAATAATATTATTATTTATATTATTTAGGTATTACAAAGGGACGTGGAATGCCACCGTCGTATTGTCAGCTCGGTGGTGAGGCTCTGCGGTGGAGCGGACGTGGCTCGAGCTCTAGAACGTCGCTGGCATCTGCTGTATCTGAGGGCCATCGAGTGGCTCTGTCACCTGGAGGCCTGTATCGCTAAGAGTGATAATCAGGTAACTATGACCTTAGTTTAAATAAGTGTTAACATATATGTATGTATATATGTACCTGCCGTTCATTTGTTTATTAGTTTTCTAATTAATAATATGGGATAAATTTTTATTTATTATTTTATAACAAATAGGACTCACTCTCGACGTCTGTTATGTCTTTTCATCTCTTAAATCGTTGTTTAATGATAACGATTAATGATGGCGGTTTGGTTCAGTGTATAGTAAACATAAATTTATGGTATTCTTTATTAAATTTAAATTTTTTAATGATACTTAATAATCTGTCATTCCCATTATTTGATACATATTGATTTTTTAATAAAATATTAATTATATCCTGTTTCTTTGTTATATCTTTTAAATTCAATTCACAACTTAATAAGCTATTTATAAACAAGTAATTAATATTTGGTAAGATTTCATCTATTTATAAATGCACCTTCATACCTAGATTACGTAAGTGTCGTTCGCTGCATTTAACTTTCGACTGGTTACAAGAATTGAGAAAGCGAACAAAAAAGGAGTTTACTATTATAAAATTACTCAATGTTTTGATGATCGTTGGATACGTCAACTGGAATAGAATACATTTTATTCAAACGGATATGACGCAAAGATTTCTATATGGAATTATTTTTGTTTGTACTAAGAAGATTATATTACTTTCAATGTTTTTTTCTTGGAATGACAAATATTTTTTATATCTTGAGCATTTATATTTTTTTCTCATTTGAAAGTTATGGTCATCTTGTGAATATCGCTGTAGTGTCACAATGGTGTAATCAACCACCCGCCGCGATGTTCTCAAATACGACCCTAAATAGTTTATATGGATCTTTAGTTTACATTCATGAGGGTTTGAACGTTAATATTTAGGGTTAGTGGAAACTATACAATTAATGTATGGTTTTAAAAGGATATAACTAGTGATTTGTGTGCACATACATTTGAATTAACCAAGCTCTGTCCAAATAAATTTATATACAACCCTTTGAGGCCAGCTTATAAATGAAAGCGCGATGTTATTGAATATAAAAGCTCATAAATTACTATACGCAAACACATTTCCGTTTCGTTATTATCTTAGTAATAAATAATATTAGTATGTGTGTACATAAATAAATTAAATACTTTAATCAAATCACGTCATTGGTCGAGGTGTCAAAATTGAAATGTAACAAAACTATAGTCCAAAAGATAGTAATTATATTATTAAATTTGTATCAAGTACATTTTATTTTACGAATACTTATTTGTTCGTTCGTTTAAGATTTTGTTGAATGAGTAAATTTTTATTTAGTTATATATGTAAAATGGCAAAATTTTTATTTAGTTATATATATGTATTTATCTACATTTTTTCCAGAACTGCGCTTCAATAGAAGTAGCGAGTGATAGTGACGACGAACCGGCTTTGAAACAACCGCGGCTTACAAGACGTGGCTCACCGAGGCGACAGAGGACACCCATTAATGTTATACGGAGGAGCAGCTCTGAAGATAGCCGGCAGTCTGCTTCGGAGGTTATACATACTGAATTATATACGAATATAGAACAGTGCATACATGAAGATCAGAAGTTTGACCCAAAGAATGTATTACATAGGTCATATGTTCCTACTTTTGATAATGGACAATAAATCATTAATAATAATATTACTGTCATTAAGATATAAACAGATATATTCCAGCACATAACCAGTTTAATGATATAAATTGCTTAATAACTAATCGTCGTTTGAATTCCAGGAGGAACAGGAGTATGCAGTGACTTACACCTGGCGCGGCTTCGGATCGGACTGCGAGACCGAGCTGGTGAGGAACAGAGACTGCGAAATGGACGAGAGACGTGTTCCGACCGTGGATGAGGGAGAAGCCAGACAGACGGATCAAACAGTTCCCGGTGCTGATAATGTTGATGGTGAGGAAACGTACTTTACATCCCGGATTCACTTGTAATGCATTTAACAGTAATAATTTTTGTGTCGTATAAAAAGACTTTTTCGTCATTCTTTATAGAAATCTAAAAAATATTAAACATACAGTATGTTTTTTTTTTAATTGTATGCCTGCAATATAAAGAAAGCTTTTAATTCAGAATTTGATTACTGGTTTTACAAGTTCTTCAGTACCTGCAAATATTAAAAATTAGGTTTGCATATGTTACATAGATTTTAAAGTAATGTAAAAATTTTAATAGTTTCAAAAGGTTTTTTGAATTTTTAATATTCATAATTTTAATGTCATCAAAAAGCGTCATTCATGCTTAAGGCAGAAGCTGTTATTTAAACAGTAGAATATATATGAGAGAGTAAGGTGAAAATTTTGTAAAGAAACATTAAAATTAAACATTAATATTGAAGTTATCTTAACTTATGTGTTTGCTAATTAGTATTCCCACTTTAATGTCTTCTGCCTATCCATCGACTAGTCATGAATCGTGGTAAAATTTCCATTTTCTCACATAAACAATATTGCACAACTCTCCACAACTAATTTGAATAACAATCACTTGTTGATTTCTTTAGTGGAATAGCTCATTGATATCATGCCTTGTTTACAAACAAATAAATACACAAGCACATTACAATACGCATAGCACGACAATCGGAACAATCGCCTTTTATTTCCCGTTACAGGTATCAGTGTACGCGAAACGGTGAAATTAGAAGATATGCCAAAAGAAATGAACACACCACCTACAGTTGTTAAGAGAAAAAAGCCAGTGAACACTTCGAAATTCAATCAATCTGATAGGAAATCTAAAAACTGTGCCACTTTCTACTTCAGACATCACGACACGGATTCTGATCGACAGGTCGTTGAGACTGACGAGAAGTCTCAAGAGGAATCTTCGGAAGAGGAATGGACTTACGTGGACGGTCCCAAAATAGCGAACGAAGATTCCACGGACTTAATGACTTCATCCATTGAAATACAGTGTGACTTGCCAGTTGATGATAAGAAAGAAAAACTTCTATCGCCGAAAAAATTGGAGTCCACAACGCCTGATCTTATTAGAGTCGATCAGAACTCAAGATGTAAAGATCTAGAACGGTTAGTCCTTCAGGCTGAGGAATTAGTTCAGAAACAGGCACAGCAACAAATGGCTAAGAAGAAGAATACACGAAACTTGAAACCATTGTCGTTTGACGAGGAGGGCAAGTCGAGCAGGGAAAAAATGTCAAGAATCAAGGAATGGCTGAATCAGAGTCCAGAAGACAAAAACGATAGCAATCAGGTAAATAAGTTACAGTGATTGTCCCACTTGAAATATATATTGTGCATCAGTACTTAACTAGAGATAGTGTAAGCTTAGTCAAGGTTTTCCACTTTACGAAGGCAGTATTTGAAGAAACCTAACACCGAAAGCATTATGTAGCATAGTGTATTGTATGAATGTTTAAACCTTACACAACAAATTGTTAAACTTAAATTATTTTTGCTGTCATCACTTTGTTCAAAAAAACAAAAACTTAATTGCTTATATAAGATGTTTTAATAAATTTGTATATCAATATTAAAGTGCACTGAAAGCTACGACGCGTCCGGGGAGTACACTACTGAGAGCGAGGTCGATACATCGCTGACCTCAGAAGAAAGAAACATTCATTCATCAATGGACATGAGCACATCAACGTGTACTGTGACCCCGACGCACCACGCCAAGGTAACCATCTCAAAATATAACCATCTAATAACACATTTTTAATAACTTAATGTATCAATGTCGCTAAATTTATGATCATTTGTCCTAACCTTGCAAAATATTAAATTAACATTCACTCTTTCATTTATTCATCTAACACTATACATCCGTGCTAACAAGGTGACGCTGCGCAAGAAGAGGAATGCAACGCGGCCGTGGTCAGTGTCGTGTCTGTCTCAGCTGAGCGCCGGCATTATAGCCACGCCCACTGATGACGTCATTAACATGTCCATATCAGAGTCCGCACTGAACACACTGGCCTCGCCCAGAAGAGTCACACCTGGAAATTCCAGCTCTAAATTAAGAGGAAGCTCAACTACTGTACAGGTATAAGAATGTCCTCTGACGTGTATGTACTTTATGTAATATGTGCATTTATAATACTTAATGCTTTTATTTTCTGGCAGTTATCTGTTTTTTAATTAAGCTTGGCTATTGAGTGTTTACGTGTCCTTTATACTTTAAAATATTAAATTATGGCGTCTTTCAATGACACTGTTTAGTTAAATTATTTATGCAATAGAAAATTATAATAAATATATCCCTTAGGGTCACATATCAAGCACAAATACTATGACGGAGGCTTGTACATCGTGTGTGGAGGCTAACGATAAACAATGTTGGTTGAGAAGGAAAAGGTTGAAACTGAAACGACAGAACAACACTAGAAGAGAGAGATTAGTTAAGAGTCTCTCGTTTTGTGGAAGGTTGAGTCCAGAAATTGGAGACAAAAACGAAAGAAGTGCGGCCAGTGACCCCGCCACTAGTAGGAAAAATAGGTATTGACTTCTAGATTAAATTATTTATTTATAATCATTCGATTTGGACTGAAGATTCTCGCTAAGTAGAATAAAATTAAGTATATACATAACATTTTTAAGATTTTCTCAAGTAATTGTAAAAGGTTTTAAAAAATCACCTATGTGACGTTATTTCAATAGATTCTTATTATGTTTTTGACCTAGATTCGATACAACGTCAACTTCGGACAATGACAGCGACGCGGATCTTATCAAACAGCAGTTGGCAACCATCGCGAATCTGAGGAAAAGCATCGAGAAAACACACATCTCGAGCAAAGACCAAGATAGTGCCATCCCTGAGCAAAACGAAACAGAATTGGTCGGCCCTAGCTTTAAACTAGGCCCCGAAGGTGGAACCGTACGACCTAGGATGACCAAAAGTATGGAGAGAGAGAGAACGTTTTTGGCGCTTAGTCTAGGAGACCCGAGTCAAATGTGGGATCTCAGTGTTGATAAAGACTCTGAGAGTATTACCGCTGGTACCGAAGGACATAGCTCTTTTTCGGAACAGGCTTGGGATTTCTATCAGGTACGGTACTATAGTCGATATTTGCCTCTGATCGAACATTCATTAATCAGTCTTTGTACATTATCATCAAATTTTTCACCAGGAGAAATACAACTCGGAACCGTATTCCGAAGCTCCGGATTCAGATGCAGCGAGACGGCTATTGGAATTTGGAGATGACTATAGAGCATTCCTGGACTCCCAGTCTGATTGTTGTTCTAGTCTGTCCGCACATCCCGACGACACGAGTCCGACCACGAGGCGGAGACGACCGCCGTCCGATGCACGGGAACGAAGCCTGCCGAGACATAAACGTCCGACCAGAACATCCCCCGTAGAAACACCATCACGCAAACCCAAGAAATCCATGTCCAGCGCTGAACGGAAGAAAACACTATTGGACAGTCTTGAACGGTCCAGAAATAACACTAGCATTGAGAGCAACGAGGGTCTGCGACGAAGAAAACAGTCTGAGAACGAACGCAAGAACAGCAAACGTTCGCCCGACTTCGACCTCCTCAACGTCCAAGCTCTAAGCCGCAGACGCCACAGCTCAAACTTAACTAGCGACGAAGTTAATAGTTCCCTGGAGTACACCGAGGTTAACAATCGGCCGGATATCTTGGACTCGTTGAACAGACGTCGCAAGGAAAAAGAAGGAGGCACAGAGCTACAAAAGATCGCTCTGTCTGAACTACGACGACGGTCGGCCGGCAGCGCGGATTCGGAAGGCGATTCCTCTTCACCAAAACACAGTCGGAGAAATTGGGGCGATTCTGATTCAGAGGCCGACGAGGTCAAGTCTCTCGTCCGACGCTCGAGCACGCAGTTGGAGGTGACGGAGGCTTTACTGGCGAGACACGATTCATCGCCGGATATCCTGCGGGCCTTCGACTACGTAAGGCCTATAGATTACACATATACGGACTGTCAGACTGCACGTCCGTGCTTCAGGGCTCGGCTGTGCCTCGCTGTCACGGCCTTTTCTATATTAGTCATAGTATACATACACATTCAATGACATTTGGCTTGGGCTTGTGTGATTATTATCATGTATGTAAGTATTCGTATTTGATATGCTGCGATTGTCAGATTGCTTTCCACTCTAATATAAGATAATTTATTCGAAGCTTTTTATAAGTATTAAATGTATTTATAATTATCGGCATGATATATTACCTAAATACTTAATGAAAAAAAAAACGTCCAAAAACACATTCCAGTAATTTTAAGTATAACATTATTATACATTTTTAGTATTTATGTACAAATAACGAGCATTTTTACAGCGTTACCACTAAAGCATTTATAATCTGACAATCGCAGGCCACATAACCTTTGTCGTGTCATCTGTCACATCTGACAGCTGACATTGACATCGGCACGGCCTCGCTAACAGTGTGTGTTTTACCAGTGTGACGCGATTTAACTTTTAAAATCTAATTTGTCTCCAATTAGTAAGTAAAATCGCTTCAACGTTCAAATCACATGTTTATTTTATGTTTTTTTTTTCCTTAATTGTCTTGAGTTGATTTTACTAACACACGTTTGTGAATGTTTGTGTAGTGTACTAACTGTTCCGTTTTTATTTTTTCCCTTTTTTTTATTAAACCCTTTCCTTTATGGTGGCAATGAATCGGTGCTAGAACAAGACCTAACTTATAGGTATATTCAAGTAATATATTTATTATCTATACAAGTTAATACCGGGTTCGAGGGTTTTAAGACCTAATCAGATGTTGCATCTACAGATGACGTATACAGCAACTGGAACATGTCAAATTGACGTTTAAATCACAGTCAAAAAAAAATTGTCTTTTAATTTATAGCTAGAAGTTGTATTTGTTATTGGTTGTGTAATTTAATAAACGCCTAAGTCTCGCATAATGTTAGAAGTATAGTAATATGTGATTTGACTGAACTCCGAGATCTAAAGTTACAATTTTGTGAATGTATTAATATGTTGATTAGGGCTAGGTTGTTAATTGATATATTTACAAAGTGTTAAAAAAATAGTGATCTCTGTATAAATGTTTACAACAATAAATGTTACGATTTGGAAAATCAAAATGGAGTTTCAGTCAATTAACACCCATCTCTATCAACATTTGTATGATCAGAACTTATAATATCCTGTAAACATTTTAGGCTATCTGCTTTTCTAAACTATTTGGCCTTGGATTTCCTGCTTTGGCACTCGAAAACTAAAACATAACGCTGTGCAAAAATACTCGAATCCAAAACACCGCATGATAAAATTAATGCATGTGTTAGTGTGAAAAAAAGTTTGGATTGATTTTTTTTTCAATACATTTGAGGGGGAATGTCTGTAGGTATTGTTTTGTACGCAGACGGAGGTGGTAACTCGTTGCCGTGACAACATCAACCTTTTGGAAGTAGCTCTGTCTGAGGCGTCATTATCCCCAACCTTACAGAAAGAAATAAGAGGTTTGTTATTTTTATTTTCTTTTTTTTATTTTCTATCACCCACAGGTTTTATCATACGATAGCTTACGAAAAATAACAAGTTTTTTAACACTAGGTTAATATTCATGAATAAACTTCTGTATTATTTGATATTGTTTCGTATTGCTATTTGTTGACTATTGTAAAATTTTTGTAAACACGCACTTTATCTCATGATTGTTTGACAATTTTTTTTATATCAACCTTATATCGACCCAAGCCGTATACAATACATTATAACCGTTTTGCAAACGTTTTATTATGTATCAAATCATAATTTATTCCAAGAAATCATTAATTTAGGTCCAGTTCAGTGAACTTTCATGTTAATTAACAAAAAAAATACATAATAAGATAAAAAAATCCTCTTTTTAACAAGTTGCTCAGCAACTTTTCGTTGAGTATATTCTTGTTTAAAATATCTTAAATGTGGGTTAAAGAATAATTTACCTTAAATAATTGAACATCGAGATCTTGTTACTTGCAAAAATGCGTTCGACAGCGGTTTCCTTACTTGGGTTACGAGTCGACAGGTTTTGAACCCAAGCCTTTTAGTGCAGGAGTCAATTTATTTTTTTATGTATATTTACTTATATATTTTTTTATGTATATTTACTTATATATAGTTATACACGATGAATGTCCTTCTTAGGCCAATAAACAATTTGTATATCAGAACAAAAGAACATAGAATATTAGTATAGTATAACACGTAAGATAACTGCTTACTAACGTCAAATAATACGTTAATTTATTAATAAACTGTACAATTAAATATATGTTATATAAAATATAATTAAAAAAAAAATATTAACACAAGCTCTTAGACTATTAATCTTGTTCGTGATCGCAAAGACTGGAGACTGTATTTTGGATTCAGCACTCGTTTGCCTCGACTCGGGTTGCAGCAACTTAATATCTGACCAATTAAAACCCACCTTTGTACAATAATGCGGTATTAAATCTGTAATCTACATGAAAATCATAGGTTATTTTATTCAATCATATCTGTAATAATATTAAATTAGAAACGATTCAAAACAACATTAGCGTCTGTTCAAATGTAACAAATGACGCATATCGAAGTACATAATGTAACAAATGAGTTGTTATCCATTCGTCACGTGCTGGTCGAAGTAACAAATAAAACATTAGACCCTAGACACCCAGATACATTGAACGAACGATCGACAAATTACGACTGTCTTTTGAGAATATATTAATAAAATATGTTTTAATGCTATATCTATAATACATTTGTTTATTCTAGGCTCTAGGAATAAAATATATATTAGTTTGATATTTCTTTGAAAAAAAAAAACTCAACCTCAGACAATCCCGGAAGTAGCAATATGGCGCGCGAACCCGCCCTGTCGCTTATATTGTCTATTTTCGCTCATAGAGACCGAACGGTTTCAACGAAAGTGAGAAAGGAAGTCATTCTAACTGCCGTCCGAAATTTCATAATATGTACAAAAATAACAAATAAATACTACCGTTTCTTTTTGGAAACAATTTTTTTTAATATACTATCAATCGTTTAATTCTTACAACAATGCTCCAAAGTCACATGAACATAAATAAAGCGATCCATTAACTTAAAGTAAATGCTTGTGGAATGCGTTGTTAAAACTTTTTAGACGTAAGCGAGAAGATTGCTTAAAAGCATTCATAGGAGATAAGTACGTAAATAGTTAGTCCAGAAATATACTTAGAACATCGTAAATAGACGTGTATCATAGGAACAGATCTCCCTATGGTGTAGCCATGCTTGTAGTGTTCTAACAAGTTATTCGAGATGGCTATAACCACTTTTTGACTAAGCCACATATTTTTTCTAACACAAGTCATAAACTACGCCGAGTAAGCTGTCATTTTACATTCTATATTTTAACTGTAATTAATATATTTTTTGTTTACATGTAACTTACTGTCATTAATCTTTCAGTTTGATTCGTACTGATTTATTATATTTCGTCTGACTTGCTTACAAAGACATCTATATCTAGAATCAAATAAATCTGCTAAAACATTTCCACAGACAGTCCATTTAAACGTGACGGTTTATTAGAGTATTACGTATTAATGTGATATTTTTCACACATGAGATCATAGAACGATGAAAATCAAACAAGATCGTTGCATTCAGCGATTTCTTAGTAACGATCTGTTTGGAGTGCTTAATACTCGTTACGCAATTATGGTGACCAAGGTGCTCGTTGTTATCAGGGCCCCTGGACAGTTTAAGAGAAAATGTGAGTTTAAGACTAACTATATTTATATGTTAAGATTTTATTGTTAATTTCAGCCGTTTTACAAGAACAGTCGAGAAATTACATTTATTTTAAATAGGTCGTAATTGCAAAGAATGTGGACTAAACACGGGTGAAGCGTAAATACCTGGTAACTATTATCTTAGTTGGTTCGTGTTTTAACTGGCTTGTATCCATTTTAGATGAATTACTGTGTAAATACTTAAAAAACTGTTTGCACGGTATTGGTTTAAGTACATATTTAACTCTCTTTAATTTAGATATACAAAGTAATATATCTAAATTAAAGAGAAAGAGAGTCTTATACAATACATTCTTTCTTTTTAATCTTTCAAACGAACAGGAATAAAAGACTTTTTGATATCATTGTCCTCGTTTAAATAGTAATAATTTTATTATTTTAACAGCGAAAGGCAAATGTTATTTATATTGTATGAAATATCATTACGTTAATTGTGTGGGATTTAAATAACCTTCACAAGTAATTGTAATATATCAAGATAAAATATATTGTCGTATTTTGTAACTAAAATAGCCTTTTTAGTATTACTAATGCTTATATATTTTTTACTTGCAAATATTTCGTTTGTTTAACTCATATTTTATTTATATTTGGTTATTGTCTTTCTAGAATATTCGAAGGTGACCTCGTTAACTTATGTTTGGTGAATACATTTTTGTGCAAAACAAATATTTAAATGTTAGTTTCATGCAATTCAATAGATGTTGCTAAAACGTTAGTTTTATTTGTGCTCTGTTTCGTTTTCAAACGACATCCAGATTGAAATTTATTTTCTATTTTTGAGTAACAAAAAAAAAATTAGTTTATATAAAAATATTTATAGAATGAAGTAAATGTATAATTGAAGAAATCACTTTGTATTCATATTAAAAACTATTTATTCCATTGATTTCTTATCGACTGTCACTTTTAGAACCGAAAAGCGATGTAATCGCTGTATTTTTAACACAAAACAATAGGCCGTTTAGCTACAACTGCTGGTTTGTGTCGATTGTAAAGGTGAAGTACACAGCCAGTAGATCAGCTGTAACCGCGAGGGGCGGACGTGTCCGTTGGTACTAATATATTCGCGCGTGTCGTCTGAAGTGTCTAGTTTATATGTATGTTATATTGTGTACACACCTTAAACTTGAGCTCACTTTTCCGATGCGCATGAGTTGATACTTTCGCTTTAATCGCAATTTCCATAAACTTTTTTATAGTAGTATAATCAAGGCGATATGTTCATTATTCGTTCTATATTTCTAAACACTAGCAAGGTTACAATGTTTACGAATTCGACCTTCGTGCAGTCTAGACTAGCTCTATTGCTATATCTTAAACATTAAAATGCTGTTTTAAAAGTATTTAAATTGAAACAATTTTACATAGTTTTCTGTAGCTTGAGAGCCAAATATCTGTAGGAAAAAATATATTTCAAACTGCTACAAACCCGGTAACCAGTTTTGATAAAACTTTACTCTAAAACCTAAATAATCACAGCCAAGCCTAGTTGTTACAAGCTCTCATCCTGTCTTTTATAGCCACAATTGTTTGTAAACAATAGGAACTTTGGATAATTTATATAATCCATTTAGTAAACAAAGCTTTTTATTGAGATTAGTACATAAGTTATATATAAAAATATATACATTTAGTAGAAAGTTTTAAAATTATACGTTATTTACCGAAACCACTGTGGTAAGTGAGCGTTGATTATAGTGTTTAATACACTTAACTGTCGCAGAAACGGAAAATATTAATTCTCGTATTTTTGAATCCAAGTCTGATAGTGAAACAACTTTCCCATATTACATAAATATTCATTAAAAGAAATATCATTTTTAAAAAAATATTCATGTCTGCTTATAAACGGATAAAGTTAAAAACAATTTAAATAATAATCCTCCATGGCTGTTTTCACCTTGTGAAAGCAAACTCGTAAACAATTTTGCGTTTTTTTTTCAGTAATTTTTATATAAAATTTTTATATAGAGCAGTTACTTTTGAATTAAACAAATCTTACCACTTCATACAAAGGAAAGTCAAAGAGAAATATTAATATCTTCGGTTCGATATTCCGATAAAAGAATTATTTGAAATTGATTTTAACGGATGATCACAGAAAAATTTACTGCAACAATCTTCTTGGCATGTACAGTATTAGAAAAATATCAAAAGAGATAGACGGGAATGAAAAGGTAGAGATTTTGTATGATAAAAATTTAGACAGGTCATAAATTTAAATAATAAACGTTATATATATATATATGACTTTTGTTAATGATTTGTTAGTTTAAAAGATGAGATCATTGCGAACAACTGAGCAA